>JAUCBJ010002221.1:0-149039 GCA_032718475.1 Nemertoderma westbladi | reverse complement strand
TTAAGGGAAAAACTTTATTTTGAGAAAACCTGCGCGATGTTTAGCAGCAAAACAGTTGCATTTCTTAGGTAATTTATGTGAGCACCTTTTGTACACTTGTGGCCCAATATAAATAAGATGGCCTTATGTGTTTTTTTTATATCAATCATAAAGTATGTGAATGTATAAATTGAAGGGTAATAAGACAAGAAAGAAGTAAACAGATTGATTGATAGGAAAAGTAATAATTAAAGAGATATGGACAACTATAGCAAAAATTATAACAAACACAACAAAATATTACAGTTTGGTGAGAACTTCATCTCCAAAGTCTTGGTCTGGCACATTTGGTACCTACCACCTTGATGTAATGGTTCAGGTAACTTTCGACGGATAAACTCTATGGACACAACTGATTCAGATTCACTGCATCCTTTAAGGATAAAGTGTAGAAACTCATCACCCCAAACTCCTGGCATGCACTTCAACCATTCCACATCGATGTTGTTTGATATAATTTATCGATACTGGAAATGCGTGCAACAGAGTTGCTGCTGGATTTATTGCATGTGATTTCTACAACTAAGAAGTCAGATACATTTAGTGATCTATTTTCTTCGGAGGAATGGTCTGAGTGATCAGAAGCAACAGTCAGAGTGATCTATTAGTGTTCCTAGATGTTGTTGAGACGATTCACAGATTGGAATTGGTGCAGGAACCACCGATGATAGCCTTGCACATGCATGTCTTGCTCTCCACGTCTACTCCCACAATTCCAAACTAGGGTGCCGATGCACAGGAATTCTAGCACAAAGTAAAAGCCACTCCAGATACTGCTCATTGTGGCTTTCCTCACCACATTCCTCTGACTGGAAGAAAAGCCGACTTTTTCGTATACCAGCCCATTTTTGTATACTTTCTGCCTTTTCAATTGCCAGATTCTCAATTTCTGGTGTTGAAGTGATTATAGCAGCCTTAGAGCGCTTTCTTTTCTCCCTTTACGACCATCACCCACTTACTGGTACAGATGGCAGTGGAAGGATATCATTTGGAGTGACAACTATCAACCCTGATTCACCTGCCTCATTACCCACAGAGTTTGCAAGGGTGATAGATGATGTAGATGGTGGTCCACATGCATTGGCTGGATAATATATTGTGAGGATAATTGAATTGTTTGTCACAGCAGCTGGAGCAAAATCTTCTTCACTGAAAACAGTCGGATTAAATGGAAAAATGCCAGTACTTTTAAAGGCTTTCACAGCAGTTTCTGCCTTTGCAGCTTGTAGAAACGCCTTACCAGAGAGCTCAGCCACTTGCAAAATCGTGACAGTTTTCCCCGAGTTAGATCTCAGAAAACCTTCGACAGACCTTCGATCATAGAAATTATTAAGTGGGCACATCATCCCCACATCCAATGGCTGCATATGGTATGAGCAAAGTGATGGTAAAGTCATCATTTCCATATGATTAGCTGATGCAAGATCTCGCAACACCAAACTCTTTGTGTGTGAATAATGCCCATCAAGGAGCAATCAATAAATAGTATAGGAGAGTAGCTCATTCTTCATTCTCTGTCTCGGGAACACATAATATGGAGAAATGTACATTCCTGAAGTAGAAATACCAAGGAGGATTGTGGTGTTAGTTCCTCTTTCTGCAGATGTTAGTGACCTTTCTTACCAATAACTCTTTGAGATATTTTTCTGGACAGTGCTAACACTTTTCTCATCAACATTGAAAATGCATGACACAGGATGATGTCTCTTTTCATAAACTTAACTGTTAAGGTCGTAAAAATGTCCTACAGTTCCAGCATTGAAAGCTCCTGCCCTCGCAGCACTTGTTGCTTCGGGTTTCCACAAGTACTCATCTATGGGAGTCCATGCTGGGCTCTAACTACTGAGGACACCTAATCTCAGGATGGCACATTTACAAGAATGCTACTCCGGGTTCACTGTTTCAAGTACAATGATACATTTCCAACCAGACATTATATAACATTGGAGGTGTCTCATTGGTTCCCCCAAGCTTGACACTAGAACAAAGCCACCTCATCTGTGCAGGACATTGCTTTCGCCGTGAGGACCAGCCAGTGCATAATCTTGTGCTTTGGCAGCCTCATGGAGTGAATAAGCATGGGGACAGCCCATGACTTTCTTGAGACACATGTTAAAGGACACAGGCCTTGAAGATGCGGATGATCTAGCAAATGTGATGGGTGATAGGGAGTTGTGGTGATGCAATTTTGCTGACAAGCCGGCACAGCATTCTTAACAATGCAGCTGCAAAGCAGCATGACGATCCTATTAGTTCCACCAGCTTATATCAGGGTGGTGCTTCATCAAACCTTTATACAAAAGGGTCCATAGAAACACCCATTGTATTAATTTTATTTGAGCCTGATTTAGAGTCAATGGGTACATCGAGTCAAAGAGTTGAACAGGAGAAAGTGGGAAAAAAAAAGGGTACAACAGCACAAAGTGAACAACAGCCATGTGAATGTGAAAGGGTTAAAAAATCATGTCAAAGTGTACAAATGTTATTGAAAGGGTGACAACAACCATACCAAACAACATAAAACAACAAAAAATATGTGAAAGTACAGTTTATATACAGTACCCAGGTGCCAGGCGCAGAATGGGTGGTGGATGAGGGGGGGGGGGGGGGGGGATTTAACATTCTTAAAATTTGTAAATCATTAATTCATAAACAAAAAGGTAGGTCTACAGTATGGCCTACATTCGATAAAGGAAGGTATCATAATAAATAGTCTATTATGGAGTTGGTATGAATATGGTATGCTAAAACAATTTGGTTTAACATTAAAGATTACTGACATATTATATAGCAAAATGCAGAAGTTCTACTTGACCATCTAAACCAAAACCAAAATAATAAATGCAATGTCAAGCACGATTTGTTTATTGGCTGTGTTTCTAAATTTGAGATGAGATAAAGTTTACTTTTTTTAATTTATTTTTATTATTATTTAATTATTATATTTATTTTAATTTTAATTACTGTTAATGGAATTAGGTTTCGTGTTCGTCATTAATCTCGGGAGCATTTTCCTCATCTGGGGGTACATTGGAACTACATCTGACAAATAAAGCCCAATATTGTGAAGGTTGAAACACGCCATTAACACTCGTGGAACACTTTCAATCGCAATACGTATGGGATGCTTTAGAATTGTAAAATGACGTTTTATAGCGCCAAATATCCATTCAACAATGGAACGTTTGGACTTGTGCATCTTGTTGAAAGCATAGTCAGCATGAGACGCAGGATTTTCGTACGGCGTCATTAGGTAGGTATGGAGCAATACCAAAAGAGCAAGCAATTCATGTTTCTTAAATATGACGCTAATCCAGAAGTTTTATATATTAATTTAATTGCGCCATGGTACTGGCATTATGGTAGATAAAAACGGTATTTAATTAAATCAAATAAATAAGTAAACACGTTAAAGAGTTAAAAGAGTTCGGTAAATTACGTATCATTAGAGGCCCAGGAGGTTAGCGTTCGCGAGTTTTCCTTGCATGTTAGTAGGTGGTATAGTGGGGCCGGGTCTCCGCACAACAGACATACACAGCTCTCCAGGTTGGGGGCATGACATTTATCTGTCGCACAGATCTTATGATGAAATCCGTGGACCGATACCCGTGTTGTTACGTGCCGACCGAATCCAGAAGTTTTAAAGATGCGTGAATCATGAACCAATACCAGCCATTGGGCAACTACACTTGTTGCCTCCATAAAACAATTGAAGGTGGCTTGGCCATTTATAGAAGGAAACTTTTTTCTATTTAGAAATTCGTTTGGGTAGTATCTATTTGGTGGTTTTTCTATGGGAATGTATGTTTCATCTACACAACCAATGCACTGTGGGAAATTGAATTTATATTGCCTCTGCTCCCTAGACGTCAGTATGTCCTGGTCTGTGACAGGAAATTTTATCTAATGATGTTTCTTTTCCACTATTTTGGCAATAGTGGAATGAAACGTTCTACAAACTGTAGAATGGTTCACACCCATATCCTCACCGACACCTAGCTGAAAGCCAGGATTGGCCAAATAACGCAATGAGATCTCTACCCGCTGCTTATTTGACAGACAACCACTTCGTGTTTCGCCCTCATCTTCGCCCCATTATCTTATGGGTTGCGATCCGATCTACATTATTCTCACGAAATCTAAACAACCGCTGATAATCATGAACATAGGCGACTTGCCGAGCTGCGTACTCCTTAACTTTCCTGGGTTGAATTACTAAAATATCCGACATCTTTCCTCTTAATATTATTATAATAATAAATGTATATTTTTCAACTATTTAAAAATAAATAGGGTTTTTTTATTATTAAATCATAGCACTTTGCAAGTGTTTAGTTCTCCAAGGCAAATTTTTCTTATTTAAAAAAAAATAGTTATTCAAAATATGCAAGTAAAATTTACAGGCACTATAGCATGGGTACCAAAATGTTTAATTTTGCTTAAAGGTTAGGTAGTACCACTCTTCCCCTTTCCAACCGCGTTACTTTCGTTTTATATATGTTTTGGTTGTATATCATAGTGTTCTAGAATATAGTTGGACTGAATATAGTAGGTATAGTAATATAGTTGCAATGAAGCAAAGTGCGAGAAAAACGCCAGCTATTCCAACAGCAGTGGTGCGGGACCAACCAAAAAGAAAAGTGCATTTTTGCTTATATTGCCGATTTGCTTATTGACAAGCAGCTCAGAGTCAGATAAAGACGATGAAATCACGTATGACGATGAATCATTGGCTGATAGCGATGGCGATGATGATGGTGGTGAGAAACCTGATACATCTAAGATTATTACCGCTAATACTTCGACAATCAGTAGTAAATAAATTCGCAAGAAATCTGACGCAAAGCCTATCTGATTTACAAATTGAGTTACAAAAAGATACAAAATTTTTACAGAGTATCACCCAAGGGTGCAAAAAACCCACAACATCCTGAACAATAAATCTGTGCGCGTTAAAAGGAAGGCGACATAAAATTCGTACATTCGTATTCCAACTAGTTAAAATTCGACGACATTCGTCTGACCAAAGGTTCCAAGTACAGCTACCGTAGAACGACATAGCATATAATTTCTGTAATTTAGTAACATTACTTGGATGTGCAAAACCGAATTCTTGTCTGATATTATTCAGCTTTCCAACAAACTGACCTCTTTTACGTAGAATATCGACATTTAGAGTGCACTTGAAATCTAGAGTAATTCCTAGATGAATTGCATCTTTTACCCAAGGCAGCAAAATATTATTAATAAAAAGTTTCCGCTGTGGGGGATTCCATAAAAAACCAAAAGGGATGCATTTGCACTTACATTTAGCTACATCAGCATTGGTACTCAGACGTAAATTAAATGCACTACAAAATTTTTTACAAATGTCTATCATATATTGTAAACCTATCACAGAAGGGCAAAGCAAAAGCACATCATCAGCGTAGGCTAGAACCCCAAAATACTGGCTACCAATATAACATCCTACTTTACAATTACATAAGGATTTAATAAGTATATTCAAAACAATACAGAAGAGTATTGGCGAGCAAACAGACCCTTGTCGGACGCCGTTTGAAATCAAAAATTGTGATGAGAGAAACCCTAACCATTTCACTGCACATAACTGATTACGGTAAATAAAAATAAGACACCTTAACTAGAGAACAGAAAAACCTTTTTTCAGTAATTCTAGAAATAGTTTAGGCCATTCGATAAGGTCAAAAGCTTTAGTAAAATCTAAAAGGCAGCCATAAACAGGAGTCGAGTGCTTCAGATAATAATTAATTACTTCAGACGCAGACCATGTGCACATAACCGTACTAGAATTAGTACGAAAACCGAATTGTAACTCATCAAACTTCAACTTATCACCTTCACTAATTATCATTACCCATTCAAATAACTTTAAGATTAGCAATTCAATTTTCAATTTCTGTTTATTACTACAACATGCTCAAATGGAGCCATTATTGTTAGATTTTACAAGTAAACAAACTGAAGAAAATACTAAAGAATGTAAGAATGTAAGACCGGTAAACCAGGGTCAGCAGTACGGTAAAGATATGCACGTAATGAAATTTATAAAGTAATGTACATAGAACATGGACACATAAATATAAAACAACTGAAAAAGTTACCCGAAACCGCATTCTAATGTGGTTGTAAAATTTTATCGCGCCGTTGGGACGCCTTTGCCAAAAAAATTGCCAGACATTTGATTTTTTCGCTAGAGTTTGAGCCTACTAAGTCTTTATATTTATTTAATGTGGGGTTTCCGTGGTAACGAGCAGACAATTGAATTACTCTGAGATCCTGATAGACTGGGCATTTTAGCAAAAAGTGATATTCATCCTCAATAACCGCAAACATACAGACAGGGCAATAACGTTCATTACGGGGTGTGCTATTCCATCTACCTTGCTCGATCATTAGGGAGTGAGATGATGTACGGAATCACGCAAGCGACCGGCAGAGTCTGGGGTACCTGTGTAGAACATTCAGGTAGGATTCCTCCTGGAACAAATACTTAACGTAGAGCAGCGATTTGGGAGAAGAACTCACTAGTGACCACCACTTTTGGATATAATTATCTTGGAGTCGTGTCCTGAGCTCTGCTAAGAATAGGGTTTGGTGTTCTACGTACTGGTTGTCCCAAATTCCCCGGAAGCCTAAGGATCCTAGAAGGTCCCGAACATTGGAGGCCCAGTTAACTGAACTGAAAACCAAGCAGTCATGAAGTTGGAGAAGATAGGCCTTCTTAACGAGACGGTAGTTAGGGAGATTCAAAATACGAATCCAATACTTAATGATACTAAGTTTTCTGGAAATTGAGAGCGGAAAATAACCAGTTTCACCATACACCATAAAATCGGGTGTCGAAGTCGTGACGCCGAGTATAAATTTAAGAAATTTTAGAACGATCCGATTAATAGCATCCGAATTATGAAAACCCCAAACTTTGCAGGAGTACATTAATATAGGACGGATAAGAGAATTAAACAGATGCAGCTTAAGTTTAAATGATAAATTGGGATACTGTCTGAGATACTTAAGGAGAGTGAAATACGGTGTATTGGCTTTGTCTGCAAGAGATTGCTGGGCAAGAGTGAAGCTACCAGATGGGGTGAATACAATACCAAGGTAAGAGTAGGAAGAAACTACTTCCAGGGGGCTACACTTATACAACCAGTGTTCGTTTCGACGGAGAGGCCCGCCTTTACGAAAGACCATAACCTTGGATTTACTTAGATTAACTTTCATTCCGCAGAATGAACTATAGTTACCCAGAATGTCCAGAGCCTTCTGGAGACCAACAGCTGTGTCGCTTAGCAACACGATATCGTCAGCATAAAGAAGAAGAAATAATTTAAAAGTCCCAAGATCAATCCCAGGAGCACCTCCGCGGATCAACTCCAGCTCAAGGTCATTGATAAATAACAAAAAAAGCAATGGGGACAATGACTCACCCTGTCTAACAAAAACTAGACAAGGGAAACTCTCACTATAGACTCCACCCCAACGGACACAAGATTTAACTTCGGCATACATACTCTTAATAACTTATAGAATTCGACCAGAAAATCCAAGATTGAAAAGTTTATGCCAGAGAGCTGATCGGTTAACTAAATCAAAGGCCTTTTGAAAGTCGACGAATGTGCAGAATAATCTGTTATAATTACCGGAATAAAGAAAGTGATTTATTAAGGTGCTAAAAGTAAAGGTTTCCGTACACACAAATATGTCATATCCATTAACCATACTTATGAAGCTACAATCACACAAGCGTGCCGCCAAACCCTCAACATTTAATGTACCGATACGGATAGGACTCGACTTACTTTGAAATTCTACTGGCCCACCAGATGTAGAAGACCCAGAAACGCGCCCCAGTGGCCCAAGCCCCAACGGTCTAGTTGGTGAATAACACGCATTACTATTTACATTAAACTGGTTAGCTACATTTACTTCCGAAAATGAATCTGTCTGGTTTGAAGTATTGGGACTACCTAGGTGCCATCCCCATCTGTGGTTCCTTGAAAACCCAAACCTACAGTTTCATATGGTTCGACACCCTTTGGAACTGGCACAATGGACTGATAGGCAGAGGTTGTTGGAGGTACAGATTTTACAGTACTTGTTACAGGTATAGCACTTGGGTTCGGTGGTACACAAATGGAGGATTCGGAATGGGGTACAGGGGATACAATCGCAGGAATAGTTGACGATATGCTAGCTACAGGTGTCACTGCAAGGGATATGATTAGCGACGATATAGCTATCGCTCTATAATTACTGTCTGCCGATAGATCACCCAATTTACTTTTTACAATCGGAATAAAGGAAATGTACAGGAGACATTTAGAAACAATAACGTGTGATAGAAAAGCATTAAATAAAGTTGACAAATGTTGCTCAAGTAAAATACCACCATGAATTAAAACGCCTGAATCAAAACTGTAACTCACATCGGACTTGTTATTTTTTAATCTTAACAAGGCTTCGTGTAAAATACGAGGTGATAACATTTCACAAAAACCTGCACAGTTGCTATAATTAGTGCTAAAATCATTGTTATCATTCAGATTGCGCAATGTGTCTAGTAATTTATTTTCGATATCACCAATAGAAATATCCACAATATAATCTTGATTATATAAAGTCGAATAAATATTTGCAAAAATATTTGAAATTTCAGTAGGATTAGTAACCATTAATATAGACCATTAATAGAATTTGATTGGAAATGCTGGTTACCTCTAAATTGTTTAATTTCATTAAAAATATTAATATTACCACTCAAACAAGCGTGTAACAGTTTATCCCGCTTAATCGAGTCCTGTGACCTTTTAAGCCTACGAACTTCGTACTGATACTATGCGCGGCTCGTACGTCGCATGTGAAAAAGATAACTACTACTGCTGGTGGGACTACCAGCAGCTTTCCAAACATCGTGCCAGAACATCGCGTCTATCCTGAATTGTTTAACCTGTTCGTTCCATCCAGGAACTGGTGGAGAACGTTTCGAAGAGGAACTACTCCCGCCACCTGTGTGCGGTAAACTTTGTGCAGCATCGTTAATAGCCTCTAAAATTGTTAATGTATATTTTTCAATAAAAAGGCGATGTTCTGGCATGGAGCATAATAGATTATTACAATTTAAGCACTGTGAATCTAACTCAATATTGCTAAGGCGATCAGATAACTCACTCTGGAAATTAAGCTTCTGATCCGGACTCGCCTTATCATAACAGCATTTCAGTGGCGTAACATCCGGTACTGCATTTAAATTTTCAATCATCAACATGAAATTTAAAATAAACTGCGCTATGTTATGACATGACAGATTAGCACCATGATGTATAACATCTGCCTCTACGCATGCATTCATAATGTTATAGCTAACCAAAAAATGATCTATCATCGAGCGACGAATTATACCGTCAGTCATAAACATGTATGTATAATTGATTGGGAAATCATTCCATACATGTAGTAATGAAAATTTATCAATTAACTCCTTAACCCCGCTTACATGAATAGTATTACGGTTTAAATCCGCATTCAAATCACCCGCCCATATAATACTATTAGACAGTGAATTATCAATAGCAACTGTAATATCGTTAAGCAAATTAAATAACTCGTCGGTCACAGTAGTGCTGGTTTGTACATCAACAGGAAAATAACTATTAAGTAAGGTAAATGTAGCATTTGGAAAATTTAAATTGACAGCCTGTAGCCTCCTATTATTTGTATGCACAATAGATACATATTTCAATATAGATTTTTTCCACAAAATGCAGAGCCCACCGCTGGGCCTACCTTGGCACACTTCATCCCTCAAATATGCGGCTGGTATTGAATAAAAATCGCAATCTGGAAATAAATTCTTGAACTTTTTGCAATTATCGCTCAGCAAAAAATGTTCTTGGAGATATATAATGTCAGACCCTAACAAAAGTGTTTTAATAAATTCTACTTTATCAATTCCTAGCCCCGTGGAATTGTACGAAGTCACAGTAATAATGTTACCGTTTCGCGCCGAGTTTGATGAGTTAGTTTGTGATGCCATATTTAGTTTTCAGAACAGAATTGAATTAGCATATTACCGGTTGGACCCCTATTGCCCATCGGGAGCACGAAACCCAGCACTGCGGTAGGTCCACTCTCGAACATACACACCTGAAGGCCATGTTGCGGGGTTCAACACTGCCTCCAACTTATTCAAACGGAACGAGACACGAAAACTCGCGGAGCGCGCATCCGGAATCGATACCTTCTTCACACCATTAGAGACTACCTGTATATCTTGGGACTCCAGACAATCTACAATATCAGATTCGGTAGTATCTGGAGAACATCGGAATACGAAAACCTCAGATGGCACCGCTCGTAACCGCGGTCGTGAATCGTCACCAGCTCCTACCGGACTCCCTTTAGTACCTACAACCATCGGTTTACGTTGTCGACGTGGGGGTTGCGTTCTCCACTGACCGCCTCCATCTGCAACTTCTTCCACCTCCCGATCTTCCTCCTCATTGGAATTCGGACGTGGGTGTTTCGCACTTCCCCTAACCCCAAACGATGTTGCCGGAGATCTATTGGGTGTGGCCAGAGGTGAGTAATAGCCTCGACTTGGGTTCAACCTACCGGAGGGGCGATTTCCGACACTCGAGGATCAAGGGATCCCGACTGGTTTGACTGACGGGATCAAGGATTTCCGACACTCGAGGATCAAGGGATCCCGACTGGTTTGACTGACGGGATCAAGGGATCCCGACCGGTTTGTCACCGTGATATTGAGATAAAATAGCAGTTTGTTGTTATCACTTTGATATTCGTAATGATAATGACTGGAATAACATCAGTAAATGAACAATAGATAATAGCACAGTTGAATCAGTAAATGAATTGACAATAGCAGTATACAATATATGAAATGTAGTGACGGTGACGGTGGAAGATGTCACCGGTCTGCACTCAAACTAATGACTGAATAACTGAATTGGTATCTCAACATATTGATAATATATCTAATCATTCCTACATTACCATGGCCTTTGTCCAGTGGATGCTTTCTCCCGCTCCTATTGGCTCATAACCTACTTCACGCCTCTCACCTCTGTGGGAGTGCTTCCCCCCCCCCTGTTGGTTATTTGCCCTCTCGAGGTGGTTTGACCTCTAACCTCCCTTTGTGTGGCTTTTGGGGTTTGTGTTATCCCAGTTATTGGGTGTGATACGAGATTGGTTGTTATCAATCTCGTATGTCCAATATTGCTGAAAAAGGCGCCACTGTCCTAACTTATGAGGGTAATGAGGCGGAATTGAATCCGCTCACACTCCACTGACAGCCTCCATCCGCAACTTCTTCCACCTCCCGATCTTCCTCCTCATTGGAATTCGGACGTGGGCGTTTCGCACTTCCCCTAACCCCAAACGATGTTGCCAGAGATCTATTGGGTGTGGCCAGAGGTGAGTAATAGCCTCGACTTGGGTTCAACCTACCGGAGGGGCGATTTCCGACACTCGAGGAATACATATTTCCTGCACTATAATTACCTCTCTGATACTGCGTGGGCTGCGCGAACTGACATGATTGGGTGGAATTCACAACGTCCCTAAACGAGGGCCGACCCTCCAGGGGAGGATCAACGAGACATGGGGCGTCACCGGTACCCCCCAAAGCAGTCTGCCTACTGGTACTTCCGATACTGGTACCTGAAGCAGAAGCCCTATCCACCGGATCCGAGGACCTAACGAACCCAGAAGCTGACAGTGTTTCCAATTTATGGCTAACCTTAATTATCTCTGACATGAAGGTGGTCTCCAATGCCTTCATCTGATCCTTAATATTTGTATCCAAACAAGGATTTTATCGTCTAGAACTGAGAAACTCGCAGACTGTAGTGCTTCCCGTACATCATTGGAGACCAAACTATTCGTCGGAGGGAGGGAAGGCAACGACAAGGCATCTAGAGCCTCCACTGCGATCACAGGCAACTTATCACATCGATCCAACTCCCGACGTTTATCCCATGAGTCTTTAACGTTGGCCTCACTCGCACTGCAGTCAGGCGTGTCACGCCGATTCTTCAGCTCGCTACCCATCTCCACTCTCGTAAATAGAAGGACTTTAGCCTTCCAAATCTCCTCCAATGTGAAACATTTAAGACAGGCTGCACTCCCGACCTCATAGGTACAGGTAGAAGTGCATTGTAGGAGAAAGGACAAGAAAGGATTAAGTATGATTACCGCAGAACTGGCACTAAGATCCACCTCATCTTCTACCTTATTCTGGTACTGGTACATTTATTTCTAACAGATTGGTCAATAGAAGAATTACGTCGCTGACTGACAGGGACAGCATTGCTGTCAGGAACAGAGTGCAGCATTATGCAATACAGCTATACTGCAGTACTGTGTAGCGTATGTAGGCTAACATAACATTTCATTTATAATTATTCATAACATTTCATTATGTTTTTATGTTTCTCGTAATTGTTCTTGGGTGAAAGTTTCCGAGGATTATAATTATGAAAAAAACAAGATTTAGTTTGGCTAGAGTTCCGTATAGAACTGCATTTTTAAAACATATGTCATTGTTACTCTGGCAACGTTGAAGAGTTCTAGAACAATAGACAAGTAATACTATTCTAGAACATAAATAAAATAAAAAATATTATGTTCTATTATGCTAGTAATAATAAAAATTTTTTTTAGATTTTAAAATCGCTAGTATATTTAAAATAATATACAATATAGAGTATGTTAAAAAAAATTATATATTTAAATAGTTCGCATTAGTATATCTATACTATAGCTATAATATTGTATAATATTATATTGTCTATACGCATAGCTATAATATTGTTATTTTGTGGGTTATTTTACTATGTTATGGGTACCCACTTTTTGTCTAATTTTTTTCATATGAAAAAGGCTTTTTTTGTTCTAGAACAAATATTTCACCTTCTGCCAGTAAGATGGTAGCTAGTACAGTAGTTTTGATTTTGTATTAGCTAGTACTTTTTATTAGCTAGTAAAAACAATTATAATTGAAAAATTGAAAAAAAATTTTGACCAACTGTTTTCTTGTAAAAAAGGGTTTTATAATGAGGTTTCTTATTCTAGAACAAATATTTGACCTTCTGACAGAAATATGGTAGCTAGTACGTTTTCTTTTATGTTAGATTTTATACTTACAGTAGTACCATTTATTATTAGCTAGTAAAAAAAAATTAAGATATATTTTAATTTTCAATTATATATTTTTCTGGAATAATATATGAGTCTCATCGTAGCTAGTAATTTACATTTATAGTCAAAGTAGCTAGTAACTTTTCACTAGCTAGTTTTTATACAGAATATAGGCAGATGTCAAAATACAGATTTTACTAAATCAGAAATATAAATTATATACATTTTTATATTTAGGCCTACTCAGTCAGAACACTACCGTTACTTAAAGGACTACCGGTAGTTTATTGTGTTTAATAATATTACCTTCTTCATCTTTTCAAGAGTACCCGTATCCAAAAAATTTCTAGATTTATTTATCTTTTTATTAGTCATTTCTAGAATATCTTGATAATATGGAAATTGTCTACATAAAAGGGGCACTACAAATTTTCTTTTGTAATTTTAAAATCACTAGCACACTTTAAAAACACTACCGGTAGCTACCATAATAAAAAATAATAGCTAACCTCTCTCAGAAGGTGAAATTTACGTTCTAGAAGTTTTTTTTCTAAATATGTTAGTGAAATTTATAAATTAAAAGGTACGGTAACAGTTCCGTATATAACTGCATGTTTAAAACATATGTCATTGTTACTATGGGCTAGTAATAATAACAATTTTTTTTTTAGATTTTAAAATCGCTAGTATATTTAAAATAATATACAATATAGAGTAACGGTATGTTAAAAAAAATTATATATTTAAATAGTTCGCATTAGTTCGATTAAATTTAAATTGATATGAATAAAAATGTTTCTGAATACAGAATATGTTTTTAATTAGTTTGTTAATCTATTGGGTGTTTGCATTTGATTGCCTTTAATAATTCAATGAATCCATTCAAATTATCGTATCTGACGTCTCCAGTAGTCTTCGATAAGTTTTTCAGAGAATTTCTATTTTTATCACTACATACGCTTTGCTACCTACCATACATTAAAAAAAAAAAAAAAATGCTTTTATTACTAGCTATTTTAAATTTAAAAAATTGCTAGCTATATGTTCTAGAACAACAATTTATTTATTTTATTTTTGTTCTAGAATAGTGTATATTATATATTTTTTGTTCTAGAACTCTTCACTGTTGCCATGGTAACAATGATTTATGTTATAAGAATGCAGATCTATACGGAACTGTTTGTTACCTTTATTTTATATAAACATTTTTTTAAATTTCTAAAAATACTGTATTTTTTTGTGTTCTAGAACATTAATAGATATGTTTTTTATGGTAACTAGTGTTTTTTTTACTAGCTAGTATTTTTTGTAATTATAAAAATAAGTGAAAACATGGACAGTTCAGGTTTAAACTGATGCAGAATTTATTAATGAACAAAAATATTGATGATTTTAAGCAGTTGACATTTTTTGCATGGTAACAATGATTTATGTTATAAAAATGTAGCTTTATTTTAAATTACTAGCCATTTAAATTTGATAAATGACTATCTATATATTCTAGAACATTATATTTTTTATTTTATTTATGTTCTAGAACATAAATAATAGGATAAATAAATAAGTCGAATGTGAATTATAATTGTGTTATATGGTATTTTTTTCAAATAATTGGATAAATAAATAAGTTGAATGTGAAATTCTATTTTAAAAGCACCATCTACACCCTTCACTATTAGTCTGGTCGATAAGACAATGTACCCGGAAAAAAATGTTACCAAGCTATATTTGGTATGGTTCGAATCGCTAGGATCCCCGCTTTCGAAATCTGAAAAGTCCTCTCTTCAATAGGGTGGGCAACTCTCACAAATCCCGTTTCCATAGCAACCGATATAAGAATATATATAATTACATTTAAAGCAACTGGGCTAGCTCCTACCCCCACTATATCGCCAACGGAGAATTCATTGAACATATTTTAAATTCTCAGTTACCATGGCAACCGGTAGATTCACCATATCAACCATCGATTTGGCCATCTTGAGGCAACGGGACCACTCCTAATCCCACTATATCGACTATGGAAAATTCATTGATAAAATTTTCAAGTCTCAGTTACTATGGCAACCGGTAGATTCACCATATCAACCATCGTTGTCGCCTTCTTGAGGCAAAGGGAACACCCCTACTCCTACCATGGTAACTCCTATCCCCGCTATTAATATTAATAAATTAAGGAATGATAGTTTATTAAACCAAAAATATAATAATTATTAAATATTATCAATTTATAATAGGAATATTGAAAATTGTATATTATACCTAGAGTTTATCATGAACCAAAGTTATTATAATAAATAATATCACCCTTTATTAGTGGAACAATTGTATCTATACACCGTTTATTAAACTATACCTGTAATAATTAATGTTACTTAAATAAACAATTAATGTTATTTATAAATAATGATTGTTAATAAATAGAAAAATAAATATAATAATGTTATTAGAAAAGAGTTAATAGTAAAAATATGGTATTTTTGTTAATATTAATTGTTAATATTATAATAATAAAATTTACTAATTTGTCTTAAAAAAATATTTCAGCCATTATAAAAGTATCTATCCAGAACTATAGAACGTTGTACTGTACCATCTTCATATTCGTCCGCTTCTCCTTCTTGGTCTAGCACGACTTGGGTGATATTACTGCAATCAGTTCCTCGGCAGTCACTGCAAGCAGTTACACATGTCAGCCCGTGTTTTCGACAAGAACATAGCTTTGTGCCACAGCAATTTCTCGACGAGATCTTACACTTACATCTTATAAAATTGAGAATTTCCTCTGGAGCAGGATCTAAATCCGTCATTACAGGTATATATACTTGTCATTCTTCACTTCCCACCCCCACTGGCAAGGATCCAGTAGACACTTACCAAGACTCTTCCAAACAACAACTTGCAGGTGAACGCGAAGGGAGTGGAATAAGGCTGCTCGTTCAGTCGGGGGAAGTCGATCAGGTTGCAACTTCTTGGTTGATGTCGCAGTAAACTCCATATATCGGATATATCTGAGTGTATCAAGTGAATCCCCAGGTTTTCCGGAATACATTTTATTAAATATCTTTTGCCCTGCACTCGCAACATCGGTTTGTAAAGAATTTTCATTATTTATCGTTTCACAACAGCGAAGAATCTCTTGTGATCTGTGAATGAGTTTAATTAGCTCACATTTTCCATACCCAAATATTGCAGAAGTTGAGTCACATCCACCCCAAGCGTGAATTACAAGTAGATTATGGATTACATCTGAGCTAAATTTTTCTACTACATATGTCTCGAATTCTAACCAGAGTTGCATCCTTGCCTTTCAACCGTTTTCGGTCAGAATGAAAATATACGTCAGCCATGTCTGGACACCAATGGTACAGCAAAAGAACAAGAACATCGGTGTCATCAGCTTCCACAATCACAGTGTCTCCTTTGGCAGCCAATCGCAGTGCTTCAAAGACAATATCTGTATCAGCATCGTCTTCACTTTGAACTACTGAGTGTCCATTTGCTGTAAAGAGGCGAGACAACATCTTTATCAACTGATCTTTATTCTTCTCATTGTACAAAAACAGATTCTGAGGGACAGCTACTTGCAAGTCATCACGAATTTGAATGTTGGCAGATGGTTTCCTTGTCCGTCGCTGATGTTCTTGGTCTTTTATTGATGGGCCCGCATTGTATCCATCAAAAACAATGTTGGATGGGCCATACTTTGCTTCTATATATTTCCGATATTGAGCAACTATATCTCTTCTGTACATACCTTTTGGTAGCCACCGTACCCTGTGAAGTAGAGCACTACCATCTAAAACATGTGAAGCATGTTCTGGTGAATGGGTTTCTGGAATACCAGCAGTAAGGTGATGTGCTAGAACCGCTTTGTTTGTTTTCGCATTTGAGAATCCTTGAATAATGAAGTTGGAAAAGGAGTGAGCTCAAATTTGAATTAAATTAAATTAAATTCCATTAAATTTTGCTTTCTTACTTACTTCTTCCATGTTCATTTGTAATATTCATATAAAATATTGCTACTGTACTGGTATATCAAAAGAAAAATATACATTCATGGACCATTAGATTTCAAATTATAAATTATTTTTATTATTCATTTTTTGACATTGGTGTGGACTGTATCCAAGATTTCATATTTCATCACTAGAGATTTTATGTAGTTAATTCATGTGTAAATGTTCCTCAAAAAGAGACCCATGTCACTAGTAAAGCAAAGTAAAGCTTTGTCCTGTCGACACCCCCTGCCATTTTTTCACCATTCCTTTAATAGTGTTTTTTAACGGTTTTTTGGTTTTGTTGAATGGTCTATAAAATTCGCAGATATGTTTTTTACGGTAGCTATTGTAGTTTTATTTATGGTTATCTTTAAGTTTAATTTATGGTAGCTAGTGTTATTTTTTACTAGCTAGTATTTTTTGTCATTAAAAAAAATTAATATAAACTGTAAACTTTTGGTTATCCTGTTGTAGTTTAAACCTGAAATATCAATTTTTTGAAATTTTTTTATAATTTTAATAAATACTAGCTAGTAAAAAAATACTAGCTACCATAAAAAAACATATCTACTTAATTTGTAGAACATTTTCTAACACAGAAAGAAAACATGATAGAATCACTTTATAATGTATTTCCAAGTATAAAATTTGCATTAGAAAACTTACAAAACTTACTACTAACCTATTAAAATTTAATCTTACTAAAATAATTGCCTATTAGGTTTTGACAAATTTTTACTAGCTACCACAACAGTGTTCCAGAATATAATATTTTGATTATTTAATGTTGCATCGATGTCGAGGAATAATTTAATCATGAAATATTTGCATTTAAAAAAATTAATATTGATTTTTTTGAAAAATTAGCTAGCTACCATAATAGCTAAGTGTTCTACCGGTGCCCGAAAGTGACGAAAGAACGAAATTTTTTATTGTGAAATGTTGAGATGATGTCTATATGGAATTTACCATACCCCATTATATTTTCAGTGTCTAACTAGTGTGCATACAAGCCAGTCGAGTCTTTTGATAGGCATGTCCCTTACAGTATGTTCAGTTGATGAGTCAGCCATGCATAACTAGACCCCAGATCTAACTCATTACTAAGTTTGGAGAGCGTAATAATAAAAATAATAGGTCAAATTCAAGCTTTGCTTGCCTTGGAACCAATATAACGCCAGCAACCAGGCGTGAGTGGGGTAAACTACTAGCTAACACCGGTAAATTTTAGTCTATATTATGTATACAATTATGTATGTAATTAACAGATAAGAATATGAAATATTACATTGTCTCTTAGCAACGATGAAATATTCCAAGTGAAGATCAAGTAAATTTGAATTGATTTTACTTATGGATAGGGTTCACGAAAATAAAATGGCTATAAAAAAATTTGCCCAAGGTATGCTGCGGAGGACTTTCGATATTCTTAAAGAGCATAAATTTTCACTTCCAATTATACCAAATTTGGCTTGGTAACATTTTTTTCCGGGTACACCTAAAATTGCTCCTAAATCGACCAGACTATATTCGTTAAAGCAAAGCTTTTTATGATTTAAATGCTCATGTTATATATCAGATTTCATTCTAAAAAGCACATTTTACACCCTTCAATATTCGATAAAAGCACAACTTTATTATTTAAAAAGCCCTGTTTTCATTTGAGAATAAACACAACACAGGTTGCAATATTAATGTAAGCTGTGCTTTGCTTTCCATAAAATAAGTGCTGCTTTCTCAAAATAACCTCAGTTCGAACGGGGGCAGATTTGAACGGTGGTTATTTTGATAAGCAGCGCTTTTTTTACAAATAAGCTCTGTTGCGTTTTTTCAGTGTAGTTCTACCATAAAAAATACTACCAAAACATATATAAAACGAGTATAAGTAAAATTTAAAATTTTGGTACCCATGCTATATTAGTGTCAAATTACGTTGGTGCTAGTATGACCTGTTTCAACATACTGAATTTTTAAAAATGAGCTATTAATGAAAATTAATAATAAATGAAAAATATGAAAATCTAATCTGAAATCATATTCTCTTTAATATGTTTTTTCTATCTCTTACATTTTCTTTAATAAACAGTTTTATTAGATAAATAGCTAACATGGTGAAGAATAATGTCTAATTGTTTAACTCAAAGTATAATCTATCGACTATATTGGGAAACTGTACCGGTAGGTAGGAAGCCCGGTATGCAATATACAATATAGTACCGGTAGAATTGTTAGGAGGTATGGTACACGGTAACTATTATATATCTAAATTAAATTATCTTTTTAAATCTCCCGCCACCTATTAACTCTCAATATTATTATATACTCCAGTATACTCCATGCCCCCTCACTTTTGGTTCAATTCTGGTTAAAGAGTTCACCTAATACAAGCCTTTTGTAAATCCACACAAATATACGATTTAAAACTTTCCAAATATAAACCATGGACACAGTTCAACGTAAAAGTCTCTCCATTCTCCATCCCCCCCCCCCCCCCCCCCCCTACGTCGATTGGAACCAATCGGGATGTTTTCGACTACGACTGCTGCACCTCCGCTCGAAAACCATGGGGGTGAGTCTTCCATCTTGAAATTCAGTGGCCTCATCCTCTTTGCGTACATCATTATCCGCAGTCCCATTTATATTGTAACGACGTAAAAATCTCCTATTTCTCCAATACTGTTGACCGTTCTCCAATTTAATGAGGTAGCTTCGACCGCGTGGAGTAGGATGAATAACTGTTCCCTTCTTGTCCCAAATTCCTGTACTCGAATTCTGTATCCGGACACCTGTCCCAGGTAGTAACACATCCAACTGACGAGCCCCTCGATTGTGAAGCTTTGTAGCACGCTCCCGGGTTTGCAACACTTTAACTTCAGCTGCATTCAGCTCGTCTTCCGTTGTCCTTTTGTAGCATATTTTTGGTAGAAGCGTTCTTGTAGGATGCCCATATCTGCGTTGTGAAGGACTGAGTCCATCTTTGCCTGGAGTGTTGTGATATTCCATCATAGCTGTAATAAACTCGGCTGTTTCAATGTTGCCAGTGGGGGCAACTTTCTTTATTATATTTTTTATATGTTTAACAGCTGCTTCCGCAAAACCGTTTGCCTGGTGATTATAGGGTGAAGAGGGATCGTGAAAAATATAATATTTTTCAAGGAATTCTGTAAATTCGCGATTCTGGAATAGTGATAGGGAATGCCCTGAGCGAAACTGGGGTCCATTATCAGTGCTGAGTCGCATGGGAAATCCAAAATTTTGACACCAATTTAATAAGCATTTGATCACCATATGTGTGGAAACACCACCATGACCACAATTATGAACTTCTGTCCATCGTGAGAATTTATCAGTTACAATAAGATAATCTCTTCCTGTATATGCGAATAAATCAGCTGCAATTGATTCTCCTGAGATTCTAGGCCGTTCATCGTGAATCAATGGTTCTTCTCGTTGACTTTCTTTGTATTTCTCACACTGGTCACAACCTTTAATTGTATTAACAACGTCATTTGCCATGCCTGGCCAAAATACACATTGCCGAGATCGACTGAGAGTCCTCTCTTGTCCTTGATGAGCACTGTGTAGCTTCATTAGTATTTCATGCTGTAATTCTTTGGGTATAATGATACGATTACCATACATTATCAAATTATTGACAACTGAAAGCGAGTTTCTAATATTCCAAAATGGTCTCAACTCACAATCAACTTGATGTTTGTGTTCTGGGAATGGGCTCTTTGTGATAAATTCTCTTAGCTTACAATAAATAAGCTTTATCCTTATCTCCAGCTTCCTTAATTCGATTTAACGCTAAATCGGTGTGTTCGTTCACATGGCTGATGGCATTTATAACCACTTTGTCTGTATAACCTTCTATCTCGGAACTTTCTTGAGTATCTTGATCCGTTACTTCTCCAACAGGAAATCTTGAAAATGTATCCGCTACTGTATTAGAAGATCCCTTGCGCCAAATTGCGGTGAGAGATGTATAAGCTAATTTCTCTTTCAACCGTACGATACGTGGAGATTCAATCTCATCCAAGGTTTTTTGATTTATTATAGCTACCAGAGGTTTGTGATCAACAATAAGTTCACCCTTTGCTCCTCGAAGAAATAAACGACATTTTCGTATTGCCCAAACAACTGCGAGCAATTCTGCTTCAGTGGCAGAATACCTGGATTCGGTTGGAGACATAACCCGAGATCCACATTGTAATAATCGCCAGTGCTCACCTTGCAACTGCCATAATACAAACCCAATTCCCCTTGACTGGGCTGCATCAGTTTCCAATCGCATCGGGCTACCATGTGAAAAATGTGCCAGAACCAAATTTGATGTAAGTAGAGATATTAGCTTGTTAAAGCATTCTTGATGATGGGCTTCCCAGATAAATGGCATTTTAGGGGAAAGAAGGGGATTAATTGGTATTGACAGAGTAGCGATTTTGGGAGAGAATGCTGCAAACTGTTGAACCAATCCACAGAATGAACGGACATCTGTTCTCGTCTTGGGAACTGGAAATGATGATAATGCTGACACTAGGTTCGGGCTAACCATATAACCAGTTTCAGATAGTTGATAGCCGCACCATTCTACACTGTTTTGAGCATAAAGGAACTTCTTACGGTTTAATGTAATTCCATGATATCGGCACTGTTTCAATACCTCACGAACCCGTTCTTCATGAGTATGAAGGTCAGTATCATATATTACTATGTCTTCCACAATCTTTTTAACATTACTTATACCTTCCAGAGCCCGATCTCCTCGACTATTATGCTCATCGCCGGCGCTTATTAAACCCATCGCATTCCTCTTGAACCTCATTCGTCCCCAAGGAGTTATAAATGTTGTGAGATGACGACTTTCAGGAGCCAGTGGAACTTGCCAGTAGCCATGGCGTGCATCCAAAATGGTGAAAAATTTCATTCCAGGTTTTATTTGAGCCACCTCCTCTGCAGGTGTTTTGGTAGCATATCCTGGCCGCTTTATGTACATGTTTAAAGATCGAAAATCCACTGTGATACGTGGTTCATCTGACAGCTTTTTCGGGACCACAACCATGGGATGTATCCATTCTGAGATCTCTCCTTCTGGAACCCGCTCTATAATACCTTTCACTATCATTTTATCCAACATATCTCTGACCTTTGGTTGCCAGTGTATTGGTATCGTGTACGGTTTGTACTTTGCTCTAGGGACCGCCTCTGGCAGAAGTTCAATTTTCATTTCAGGTCCATTCATTGGCGACAAGAAAGAGTCATCATCTAGTTCAGGCAGAATATCAGAAAACTCAGATATTAATTTTTCGCGATCAATTGTCTCGTGGATGTTAGGCTGATCTTTGGATTGTCTTATGATTGGTCCTAATTGATCATCAGACAATGCTGCAATTGCATGCACAGTTGTTTGATGACAATTCCATCCCTCTCTTGCAACTACATTAGGCCAACCATCTGGTAGCAACTTCAGTGCTACACAACTGCTACGACTGAGCAATGGTGAGTGTACATGGTTCAGGATGTGAACTCGTGCTTCAGTTGAGCGCCCATAAAGAGATAACTTTACATTTACACTACCGAGAGTTTTAAGTCTACGTCCATCTGGTCCAGTTAGTTGTGTATTGTCATCTTCAATTCTATAACATTGAAGCCCGTCGGCAAGATCAGATAGATGAAAAGCAGACATAACATTTGCAAATGCCCCAGGATCACACAACCATGTTAATTTTTTGGGTTTTGATGGCCCAAAAGTGGTGTATATGGGAACTTTATAGTCTCCGGTACAAACATGCCCCAATGCAATATAATTTAGTGCTCCAGGGTTCACTACATTACGATTTGTCTTATTGCCACTTTGGCATACTCTACTATAGTGACCCAGTTTATTGCACTTCCGACAAATAACATTATGGGCCGGACAGGTTTGGTTTCTATGAGCAGCATATCCACATTTATTACAGTTCTTACTGCTAATTAATTTTTGACTTAAAACATCATGTCTAATTTTTTTATATGCTGACTTTGAAAGAGCATTAATTTGTTCATTAACACTTTCGGGATCTTCCTCACTTGTATCATCCTGACCATCATCCTCATCTGAACTGAGGTCAACATTGGCTAATGGTATACTTGTGCCCCGGGATGTTTTAGGAAGTTCCATATCTACTGCCATATCCTTGAAACGTCGTTTCCACTCGGAATGCATTGCCAACCTTAGCTGGCCTCGCTGGGTATCTGCATTTGCCTGATTTAAGTTAACTGAGCTTACATAGTCGTTCCAGTTCTCTTTCCAATTTTCGAACTGTGGAAGAGTCATTCCTTCTGGAGATTCAAGTTTAGGAATCTCGAATTTAAACCGCTGCTGATTAATTGAAGCATTGCGATCTCCTCTTTGTGCATCAGCAAGAACTTTGATGGCATCGAGCTGAGCATTGGTAATTCTCTGTTGTTGCTCCATTTGAAATTGTATAAATTTTTCCATTGTTCCCATTTCAACCGGATTAGCTGTCTGTAATTGGGCAATCTGCTCCCTGGCATCTTCCAATTCGGCTTCCAGCTCGGCTTTAGTCGGCATAATGGATAGCTAGAGTTTTACTCGCAGCGCCATGAAGAATAATGTCTAATTGTTTAACTCAAAGTATAATCTATCGACTATATTGGGAAACTGTACCGGTAGGTAGGAAGCCCGGTATGCAATATACAATATAGTACCGGTAGAATTGTTAGGAGGTATGGTACACGGTAACTATTATATATCTAAATTAAATTATCTTTTTAAATCTCCCGCCACCTATTAACTCTCAATATTATTATATACTCCAGTATACTCCACATGGTTTAGAACATTTTCCACAATCAAAATAGCGAGAACTAACGGAATGGGTATTAGTAACATAGCTATAGTTTGAACGACACTAGCCAAACAATCCTGAAATCAGATAGAAACTGATAAAAATTAGTACCGGTACCGGTATAGCAGTATTGTGCCTGTGCGCCATCTTGAGGGCAATGCTGATATTTTATAATATAAAGATCTAGATTGATAATGCTGATATCAGGGGCATGGGTTTGAGTGTCGGCATCAATATTAGCATTAAGGTCAGGTCAGGTATTCTAGGTCATTGATCAAGAAAACTTGCCACCTCCATACAGCATAAAGGAGGTGCCACCTGTAGCTGCATAGACCCTCTTACTAGGGCAAATCTGGTCATGTAACTAGGACCCCCTTCGTTCTGGAAAAAGGATGCCCTTGGTCCTGGATTAAGGACCCATATATTTGGCTGCAGGGGTATATGGCGAGTGTTCTCATGTCTACTCTGAGTGCACTTCACTGCAACCAGCACCTGGCAGCAGGGGTACAGGGCATGACCCAGCAGATGAGCTGCACAGCCAATGGTGGGTCATGTGCGCCAGAGTAGATATGGGTTATGGGCCTCATATCTGACTCCATTGCGACACCCACCCTGTGGAATGGCAAACCAGGGTGTGGTATTTGCCCCGAGAGCTGACTCGGCAAAAAAGCACCCCCCAACCCCCACTATGGATTACATTAGTAATGCAGAGCTCCGGCCACTAGAGGCTAGTGGAATGACCGGATACAATCGGCCTCACAGGCGTCAGTTATCTCCTGACCGGCTGCCTGTCTCACCCCCTACTGGAGAGAGAGCGGCAAACAATTCTTTGAGTCCCTTTACTGATGACCTTTCTGGCCCAAACTCTGGGTCACCAGGGAGGCCAGATTGTGAGGGGGAGAGGGATTCTGGAGTTGGAGGCTACTCTCATGTTCCACCCCGACCAACAAAGCCATTGGTGAATCTGAGGCAAGTTACTAGACTGGCCTCAGTAAATGCCCTAACACTCGGGTCCCCAATGCGACAAGGTGAGCTGACTGCCTTGGCAGATAAGCTTTCTCTTAGTGCAGTGGGTGTTCAAGAGCACCGAATGCAGACTGGAGGACAGACTGATGAGGTTCTGATCAAGGACATGGGGGCGGTTGGCGACTCGCCCTCGCGTCAGCAGATGAAAGTGGCAATGGTGGAATTGGTCTATTGATGAATCCAACTGCACATGCAGCATTGGACAAAATAGACCAAATCTCTAACCGCATCATCCGTTGCCACTTCTCATGTTCTGGAAGACTGGCTAAGAAGTTTCCTAAGGTGGTTCTGATTGTGTGCTACTCTCCAACTAGTGTTGCCCCTGTAGAGCAGGTAGAAAATTTCTACCACAATCTACAAGCAGCTACTGATGGAGTGGATCAGCATGCATTCTTAACATTCCTGGGAGACTTTAATGCAAGTCTGCATCAATCACCTATATCGCCGTGGGTCTATAGCAATAGTGTTAACCGAAATTCCGTCCATCTTCAGGACTTTATCTCTGGAAATGGATTGTTTTCGGCTGGAACCCAGTTCAAGAAGCGAACTGGAAAGCTATGGACTCGTAGTGGACCCAGTGGTCACAAGTCCCAGATAGACCATATCCTGTTTCGTAGGAAATACAGGAGCTCTATACAAGACTGTAATGCATTTACACTTCGACCCTTCTCCACTGATCACCGCCTCATTGTGGCCAAGGTAAGACTTAATCTGTGTGCTTGCTAGCAGAACAACGAAATCTGCCTTGCTGCGGCATGACTGGTCCTCTCTGTTGCAACAGGTATGAGGTTCTTGCCTCTGAGGCCTCTACGAAATGACCTCTACAAGGCGCAGAAAGAGTCCCGACTCAAACAGAATACAGCGGCCAAGAATGCAGTTAAGGCTGCATCTAGGTCCCTGAACAGGCAGTACTCTGTTAATTTACAGGAGCTAATAAACCAACAGGTTGATGTCATCAATGATGCTGACGACAGCAGGCAATCATCCCAGGCATGGAGATCGATCAACTTGCTTACTGGTCGAAAAAGCCAACCAACCACCAAGGAAGGTTAAGGCTGAATCACCAGCCGATCGCCTCAATAATGGTTGGGTATTGCCTCTTTTCCACTTTGAAAAGCTCCTCAATAATGACAGGGTATTGCCTGATAACTTTATAGAAGTAAAAGTGTCTGAGTCTGTACTCCCAGATATTCCCATTGGTGATATCTCCTTTGCAGATGTGAAGGCTGCTGCAAAGAGCATTAAGACCAATCGTGCCAGTGGAGTAGATGGTGTTCCCCTTGAGGTCTTCAAAATACCTGAGTGTTTAAAGCTCATCTATCCCATCATAGTAGACATGTACCGAACAACAACAGTCTCACAAGAAATGAAAACAAATAAGTTGGTGCCAGTTCCCAAGAAGGGCAACCTAACACTCTATGGTTCTTTTCGGGGAATCTCATTGATCTCGATTGCTGCAAATTTATACAATAGAATTCTATTAAATCGCATCAGGGATCCCATTGAGAGACTGCTCCGTGGAAATCAGAATGGGTTCCGTAAAGGTTGTGGGACCATGGAGCCCATTTTGGCACTTAGAAGGATAATTGAAGAGTTATATAAAAAAAAAGACAGGCTGTTATCTTTGTTGACTTCTTCAAGGCCTTTGATTCAGTCTCTCGCTCATGTATGTTCAGCATACTTTCATTATATGGGATTCCTGATGAAATTATTGCAGCAATCAGATCAGTATACGATGGTTCGACAACATTTGTTTCTACTGTTGACGGTGGACACAGAACCATTTGAAGTGTTATGGGGCGTCCTCCAGGGAGACACACTTGCACAATTCTTGTTCATAATTGTTGTTGACTATGTTCTACGCATGTCCTTAGATCATCATAATGATGATGGGGTGATGATAACTCCACCTACTGGCTCCAGAAGTCGAGGAAATCCTGCCAAGTACGTAACTGATTTTAGACATTGCTGATGACTTAGGAGTACTCTCAGAATCACTAGAGGGAGCCCAACGGCTCCTCAGCTCATTAGTACGTGCTGCTTCTAGTGTTGGTCTTTTTATTAACCCCAGAAAGACCAAAATTTTGACAGCTAACTTTGAAAGTCCTCAGCAAGTCTCTGATCGGATGAGCATAAGCTCAAAAGATGGTATGCTTGAGCATGTGGATGACTTCTGTTACCTGGGATCATGGATCCAGAAGTCAGGTGAGGACCTTCGAATACGTAAGGGAAAGGCATGGGCAGCCTTGAATAGGCTTTCCCGGATTTGGAAGTCACCGAGAATTCATCGGAAACTTAAGGTGCGATTATTTAGAGCAGCAGTAGTTCCAGTACTCCTCTATGGGAGTCCATGCTGGGCTCTAACTGCTGAGGACACCAAATCTCTGGATGGCACATTCACAAGAATTTTACGCTGGGTTCATTGTGTCAAGTACAATGCACACATCTCCAACCAGACACTATATAACATTGGAGGTGTCTCATTGGTTCACCCAAGCTTGACACTAGAACAAAATCGCCTCCGCTCTGCAGGACATTGCTTTCACCGTGAGGACCAGCCAGTGCATAATCTTGTACTTTGGCAGCCTCATGGAGTGAATAAGCATGGTGGACAGCCCATGACTTTCTTGAGACGCATCTTAAAGGACACTGGCCTTGAAGATGCGGATGATCTAGCAAATGTCATGGGTGATAGGGAGTTGTGGCGGTGCTATTTTATCGATAAGCCGGCACAACATTCTTAAAAATGCAGCTGCAATGCAGCATGCCGATCCTAGTAGTAGTAGTAGTAGTATCAATATTAGTATGTATAAGGGATCGAATGAAGCTTCGCAACCTTTCTCATCCGGAAATGGTCGGATGCTTCTGGGTTTCATTTGGATTTAACTGTTGTAATAATTGTACCAGTACGATGAATTTCAATTAGCATGTATCACAATAACAGTGCTGCTTTTGGACCAGTTAGTTGCGTGGACATTTGATTTAGAAACCGTATCTCTTCTCTTCTCTCTTATATATTTTTCAATATATCAAATGTTTAGAATTTTATCCATCGACTTTGATTTGAGTTGAAGTTGGTATTAGTCAGTTAGTCATTACAATCAGAACACTAGACTTTCAGAAATTCAATACAATAAAAGCAGGCAGAAATGAAGAAAGAGAATCAAATTATTATATTACAATTTATATTAATATATTATGAATCCATCTAAAGCCATTGATGTGAAACTTTATAAACGTAGATCATCTCTTCGACAGCAGTAGAAAGGCCTAAAGTACGAGAAAGGTACCACTTACTGCTTGTTTGAGCAGCTATGCAAATCATATCATATCATTCAATTCTTCATTGTGATTTATTTTATTAAATGATGATCCATGGCTATAGAAGGTAAAAAAAACCTAATAACCAGTATAATATACAATAACCGCCATTTGCTTTGTGAGATCATTCCCCTTTTATAATTTTGAATGAAATGTTATAGTATATACTAATGTACTACGCTTCACTGATAATTTAATATTAGTGCACGCCTTACTACTTATTGGCCAAAAAAAATTTAATTTAATATATATATATATATAAAGATGATGACAATTTTTATTCAAAGATGATGACAATTTTTATTCAAATCATTTTCCCTATTATTTTTAATCAGGTACTTTTACAGTTTGTCTAAAAACAATTAAAGAATCAAGTCAAGAATCCTGCCAATCTAGTAAGTTAGTAGCCAAGTGGGGTAAATGCTACGCCTACACCTACGCCTACACATACATCGGCCCGTAGGCCTATACGTCTGACTGTTGATTATTAAGCTGTTGATTCATAATTAAATTGTGTTTTCTGTACAATATTCCTAACTCTCGTTTATTGTTTTGGTACCTTCAACACACTTCGGTAACCTGCTTCTTTACTAACCTGCTTACAAGTAGGTGTATGTGTAAGTGTAGACATAGCGCCACCCCCCCCCCCCCCCCCCCCCCCTTTAGTCAAGAGTTATAATTGTAGATTTGTAATTCTATTGAAGAAGATACCATGCCATTCTGAAGCGCAATAAGACCTCACTTAGTTGTAACCGAGTCCTGCCGGCTCAAACGCACTAAAATGGCCAATGATGCAGTTAAAGCTGTATCTAGGTCTTTAATTAACAGAATAGGGAGTATGATAATCAATAGTCTAGTAAACACACAATAGCATACAAGGGGGGACCGTGAACTTGGGTCATCATGCATTTATATTTTCTCAAGAGGCATAACTTACTTGAGGCACCTTGCATAGGATGTTCAAAAAGCCGTCCAGGACAGTTGCATTTCGGTATGACATTTTTTGAGAAGTTTATTGTTGATGACTGTTCAATGGTTCATACACTCACGCGATGTGGTATACTGTATGGATAGGTTATAACTGAGGGCATCTTATGCTAATTTCGAATAGTCATAGAATACAATAGAGGTTTTATTCGATTTCCCCATGCACAACAGGAATACACACATGCCACACATGACAACACTGTTCATGATTTTTTGCAAAGTTCGGCATCATTCTGGCTGCAGTACCGAAGTACACACTCATATAATTTTACAGCTCCCTTAAGTTTAGTGTTTGAATTTCCCTCGCAATTTAAAATTATATGTAATTTATTAACCAGCTGTAAATTTATACCCATTACATTGTCTGATGAATAAATAGACGACATCAACCGTTTTACCACTTTTGTTGTTTATAATTCACCAATGGCAATAATTCTTAACTTAAATAAATACTCAGCAATTATGGGGGAAATTGTTTAGACTAAAGAGGCATGTGTACGGTTTGGGATCAGGCTTGTCCAGAACTCTGCCAAGTTGATTCCGACTGCGGACATCGACAATTAAAAAAAAATGGTTTTTTTCCAAGAAGTAAAGTGACATGCACTTAAAAACCGTTGAGAAAAATTTGTCAATACCGAAAACCGATATATAATACAGAGAAATATCCGTGAAGAGCCATAATTTAGTATATATGAATAGTTAATAATACTTATTCATATTTAATGTTGTTAAGCATTTTGATTTTTTTTATCTTTAATTTCTAGCACAAATAAATCTACAGTATAAACAGATTGATGGTTAGTAATATTAAATGTATTTTAGAACAACGACATGCACTGACAGTAGAGGATTGATAACTGAATGGTAAGTAATAAATTTAGAGGCATTATGAGGCTTATTTAGTATTCTAGCACGGATTACATCTAGTGGATTAGATACATTATAATCCACAGAACCATATAAAATTGTATACCGGGGAGTATTAGCTAGCTTACACATATTAAATATAGTACACATGGGTAACTCAATCTGTTAATTTCAATAAACGCATCATAAACTTCTTTCTAGCACTAATAACATAATGATTAAGAGTTGGAATACCAGCCTCTAGTAGGCAGATATCTGTTGGAGTTTGTACACGCACTGACAATAATATTTTAACTAACTTACGGAACATTAGGGCGAATTCTTACTAAAAAAAATAATAAATTTACATTTTTTCAGAGGTGAGAAAAAACTTTCCTACCAAATGTCAAACATACATTCTGCTAGTGACTATTGTTTAACCCATAAACTGATATCAGATGCCTTTGAACAATATATCGCTTGTTTGTTTTCAATTCACACACATACAGAAAATGATACTGTACCAGGGTTATGTCGATTCTCCTCCAACAGCAGCATATACAATTCTTAGTGCATATATGGGTGGAATACTATGGGTGGAATAGCAACTCAGATAGGCAAAATATGTCCTTTATATATCTGAAGATATTTATCTTTATTAATTTTATCTATTATTATTTATCTGTTAATTATGCACTGAAATTGGTCCGAATCAAAACGATGGGAGTTTTTAGTTGCTACACCATGTATGTATAGGGCAGTATGTGTATTCTTCAAAATTTTATTGAAAGAATATAAAATTTGATGTCAGCTAGTGGAGTGGAGGAATACTAGGTATGTCAACTATCAATAGCATGTTGAATGGGAAGGCTTGGACCATGTCCTACTTAAATATGGCCTACAAAATGACAGCAAGGCCAAAAAATTAGTGGGCTGATTTTTCAGTGTTGTCATGACAGTATATATATTTGGATAAAGGCAATCAAGTTGTTGTATATTATCTGAAATTTTATGAAGATTTCAAATATGCAATCGGATTTGTCGTACCTTTATTTTAGTTTTCGAAACATTTCACAAAAACCAATGGGTAAACAACTCACCAGTCAGCCCTAATTTGAGACCTATAAAGGTTCTCAAGGATGGCGAACGTGATGGAAATTTTCTCCAGACGAATGGTTGAATAACTAAACTAAATAAAGTAACCTATATACTGCTCAAAATGCATACATTATTTTAGACTATTATATTAAATTAGATTATATGGTATATTCATATGATTCTTATGGTTGTCACAGAAAGACTCTTCTAGCTCAGTCGGCACAGTGCATGAGCTGTGTAATTATTTACTGTGTTAGCAGTTGCATTTTTTTGTAATTTAAAATCATTAAAATGTCTTAAAATTAATTGAATTGGAGTTGATTTTATAATTAAACTTTAAATAAAATATGTCACCATATGATGAGATAACGCTAACCAGTTCTTCCACTTGCACCTGACTCTTACTCCTTCATCTAATCTAATCCACTTCTATTGAAAAGGGAATCTAATGTTCCATATCCTATCTGTCTAACCAGAGACGTATCTGTCTAACCGCAGACCAGGTCTTAAGTATGTTTGAGTGAAACAGGTGGGATGTACAAATAAATAGATCAACCCCAGTGACGTGTTCATATTTTTTTTAACATTATGGATATCTTCCCCCCAGATAATTCCAGATATGCTGAATTTCGCATTTCATACAAGAATAACATGAGAGAACGTTTTTTTTTCAGTTGATTGCATTTAGAAATTTCGTTATTTTTTTAAATAATAATCTGTTTCGTGGAAAAAAGTAATTCTAATTATATCTTTATTGTTCTTATAAGGTGTTGGCAAGATGTGTTTATTGTTCTTCGAAAAAATGGCCTGTCACAACATATCTACATCAAGCATTCGTCTTCAATGGTTTTTATGTCTATGTTCTATATTTATGGTGGTTTCCTATGCAAATGGAGAAAATCTGATAGTCGAGAGAAATTCAACAAAATCAAATCTATACCACAAATATTTTCACAGTATTCTTCAATCTGATATTGAAGATATGATAAAAGGATACGAGATTTACTACAATGCTTCAAATGTTGTTGATAGTTATATTATCATACCCTACATCTCAACATATAATTTAGTTGGTCTGATTGGAAATATATTAATTATTGTAACAATTGTGAAGGAAAAATCATTCAATACTCTATTTTATAGAATGTTGGTGTTAAAGTCTGTTTTTGATATTCTTATATCATTTGGCCAAATATTAAAGCAAGGTCAGAATTCGGAGTGGTTCTATTTCGAATATGTTACCTTAATTATCAATAAGAATACAATTTGGCAACTTCATTGTTATAACGTTGTATGCTGGATATGCCAGTGTTATTGGCCTATATTTGCATGGTGTGTACAATTTGGAGATTCTACACTCACCTTAATTATGGGTGCAGAACGTATTGCAGCCCTTTATTTTTCAGTTTGGTATAAGGATACAAAATTAAAGAATAATAACATGATATATGGGATTATAGTAGTTATATTTATTTACACCGCGTGTTTGTACTGGCCTTATGTAGTTATGTATAAGGGTGATATTCGATATGTGAATGGCGAAAAGCAATATTGGGCTTTATATATGTATTGGGGTTCATATAATGTCCACTTCATTAGGGCATATAAGTTTCTGGAGTATTTCTTTCCTATAAGAAAAACCATTCAAATTGTAGGAGTGATTGTTATAAATTGTCTTATGATTTATAAGTTACGAAAGTTAATGAGGGCTAACCCAAATTCGCCAACCAATCATAGAATGTCTGCCGCTGTAAATATGATGCTCGTTACTGGAACACTAATGTGCGCAAAAGATTGTGCCCGTATAATCTGGCATATTGTAAGAAGATACCTCGAATATATGGCAAGAAATCTACATCATCTATCTTCATTGGAAGAACGAATGTCTTATGAAAATATATTAGTTATAAATCTGTTTTCATCTCAAATAGCGAATATGTTCAATGTAGTCTACAGTCTTAACTTTTATCTCATGTATATATTTGTTGGAAGTTTCCGCAGGGCTGTTAATATCAACATCTTTAAAAGGCAATGTAATTAGGAAAAATAAAAACTTAGAAAGTTTAATTTTACTGTTGGATGCTGATTTTATTTACTTTAATTTTCATCCATTCTTTGAACCATTGGTACAACATATAGTAATAATTGTTTTCTTTAGTTTTAGAAAAATAGCAATGTACATGTTTATTATGTTTTAGGAATAGTAATTGTTTTGTTTATTTTAGGAATATTTATTATATTTGACTATTTTCATAAGCATATATTTACTTTTAGATTTAACAATTGTTATGTTTATAATTGTTTTGTTTTTGTTTATTATATAATAAATTGTTTTATGGTTTTAATGTAACAATTGTTTTGTTTAATTCAAATTTCAGTCGTAGATATTGTAATTAATTCAGTAATAAAGTGTATGGCTGAAACCAGTGGGTTCATGATACAGTAATCTATATCTAAAGCTCCAATTGTGTATGCATGATGTTTGTTTGTTCCTCTATCTCCTCCTAAACTACTGGCTCTCGTGATATAGGGAAAGGGCCTCTGTATAAAGTAATTTTCACCGACAGGCAGTGATTATTTTCGTTTTTTTTTTAGTAGTTTTTGGTATTTATTGCAGTTCGATTAGTGTCATTGCTTCTGAGAGACAAACACAGTTAATAAAAAAAGCCAGCAAGCTGGCTATAAGAAGACCGTCCATAGACAAACGTAGTGTAGTTGGTTCCCTCCCCATCCCTCCCCATTTAATAACCCTATTACCACTGGGGTGTTTAGACGATTAGCAGCACTGGCGGGGGGCCGATACGGCCCCCGAACTGTATTTTTGTAATCATCCAATAAAATCCTACGAAATTTGGGTTGTAAGTGAAAAAATTATCGAAGAACATTTTCAAATCCAAAAAAATGAAAATTTTATAAGGTGGGTATAATAATTTTCATGAAAAATAGAAGTAGTCCCAGGACAAAATATACATTATTTTGATATTCTAAAAACTGATAGTGTGGCATTGTTGGCTAGCATTAGTAGGTTTTTTACTACGCTGAATCGAGTGTGATTCTATTCCATTTCCGAAAATTGAACTGGATGCTATTTTTCGTGCACCTAAGAAATGGGTGTGGCACTTCAAATTTTGAAAAATACGATATTCGGAAAATTACCCCCATCTTTTGATTTCAACGCGTTTTTGTAGGTTTTCTGGACCGCTCAATCGATTGAAAATATTATCGAAGCCTGAAGACTTAGTGGTTATGCCCTAATAATTGGTTTTAATGGTAGTTGTCCGACCCAAGTGTAAAGCAAAGCAGCACCCTTTGACAATTTAAATAAACAACAAAATAATATTATTAACCAGTGAAGATAATATGAATGTATAGTCTATGGGAGATTTGAGGGTCTTTAGCTGGTTATATTATATTAAATAAAGATAAAGATCACCAGTTAAAGACCCTCAATATTTTATTGCATTTCTATCATCCATACACTTTGTTACCACTGTTGAATGCATACCACTTCCTGTGCCAGTGCCAGTACTGTAGTATATCTTAAGTAAAAGCTGCTCACTGGGACGTGTGTTAATGTCTAAAGCTCAAATTGTGTATGTATGTATGTATGTAAGTTTGAATAGCGCGCAAAGCGCGCCTGGCTTGCTAGTATTAAGTATAATATTATTCATGTATACATTTAATATTGAACTTATCTTAAATATAATTAATCTTAACTACATTATGCCGTACATACCTATTACCAATATTAGAATTTATATTTACCCCGACTGGGGGTGTATCTTAGATTGTAAAAAAATATTGAACTTATATTTTCTGCTGACATTGTACGGTTATCTAAACTTTTTAATTACTCACATTTAATATGTACCTGACTTTGTGTTGACATAGTGTCGATTGGTTACAGGTACATACTTAACCTACGTAATGGTCACAACGATCACAGCTCGACCAATCACCATCACTCTCATCCGGTTAAAACCCCTATTAGGTGGAGGGAAATTTAAATCATAACTGTGCGCTTTGTCAGTTAATGCGGTGAAGGTTTTTAGTATTTTAGTTTTTTTTCCTGCATTTTGAGTACTGAAGCCGGCCAGGAGGCCGATAACATAACGTTTTACTCTTAAAACCTTAGCGTTTTAATTTAACAAGCCAGACCCCTTAATAACTGTCGTTATTATACTTAATATTATTGTAATTCCTATAGCACTATATAACCATTGTCTTGTTTTTTACTTAGATTTTCGATTAGACAATTTTTCAGGGATAGCAAATATTTTGGTGTTGATGTTTCGAATTTAAACTTATTTTCTTTTTGATGTTTCAACAATGTTAATAGAAACGGCGTTGTTTTTAAACATTTCGAATTAACTTCCAATATTGTTATGGTATTGACGTTTCAATGTGTCTTCTTTTTGGCAATTGTTTTGAATTTAAAACTTTTTTAATTATTGTTTTTAATTTTTTTTGATAATAATTGTTTTTGTTTAATAATTGATATGACAATGGCCACTTTCTTTATGAGATCAATTTTAACAATTTTACTTTGATTCCTATGTTACTTATTCTATGTAATAAATTAATATATAAACATTACTTATATATTTTAGATTAAGCGTCATAGTACCCACCAAAGTGAATTTCATATAAAGAACAGATATAAAAACAAACTAAAATTTTCGAGAATATACTGGTAGATATTTATTGCGGATGGTTATGTTTTGATTACCGTTCAATTTCTACAAATTGCAAATATTTCAATATTGGGTAACACAACCTTTAATCAATCGGCTATGTTTATTAACAGAAACACCTATTTTTCAACTCAATTTATTGTTCTATTTTTTTTCTAAACCAATATACCCAACTAGACTGATAATCGGAGGCATTTTGTTGACAACAAACTTTTACACAATAACAATGTATGTAATATTTTGCACCATATTTTTACAAATTTACACTACTACATTTTCTGGCGATATTTCTTCATTGTATATAACATGATGCATAACACGATGCAGACATAGCGGGTGGGTCTGACTCCTGGGGGCTGCAGACAACCAAACTAATATTCAGTGCAGTCCTATTCGCACTCAAAATATATGTTTTTTGTGAGTTTATAGACTTTAAGAAAGTTTTTTTTTTGTTGAGAAAAATTATGGATAAGGGTATTCTGAACAAGTGTACCAAATTTCAACTCCTTTCAGTTAAAATTAACGGAGAAATTCCATGAAAAAAATTCCTCGTTTTATCCATGAAAAAAACGTCATTCTGAGATAAAGGTGTTTAAAGTTTAAGGAACAATTCAAACCTTCCCGCTAATTTAAATAATACCATTTATCTTTGTTCAACAATTACTAAGTCGAAAATGAATGAAATTCAACGAAATTTGTCATGCTTGCTAAACATATAACTAATAAACAACTTATTAGCCCTTTTTAATTAATTTAATATCCCTACCATGAGAGCTTTCTTGAAGAAAAGGGCCTTATTCAATTGTAAAATATCGTGCTGCTCGAATGCTTGTCAAATCTCCATTAAATTTGGTAATTCATTAACTAATACATTGAGTTTTTAATGTGATTAAAATAAATAAAACTAAACTAAACAATTTAAAACATCAGTCACGAGCCATTCGCAGTATAGTTCACCCACCACAATAATGAAGAGAAATGGAGCAAGTATGTCGCAGCATGTTGCAGAACATCCCATGAGAAAAATGCTAAAAGGAAACTGGGATTCTTATTGGTTAACCTTTAAAATTTTACAAATTCACTCCCATAGAATATATCACAATTACATTATTTAATCCAGGTAAATGTGTTATTTATAATTCATCCACTATGGAATCTTTTATCTTTTCGATAACTGATTCTTATTACAATATTTAGAATAATAAAAACGACCAATTAATTAATATATTAGACTTTAGCGTTCTCAATGTATCCTGAAATTGATACTGAATTGAATACAATCAGGTGAGGAAATAAAATAAAAACAATGGTAATTACTAATCATATAGTTTCAATAAAGAGTTAATTGTATTTTATTTATTAATCAAGCACGTTAAGTAAAAACCTTACCGGTAGGTATATCAGTATCTCAGGTTTACTCTTGAGATGGAGGAGGGGGGGGGGGGGGGGGGGCGCTTGTCCTTTCTTGATTTGGTTTTCACTCAGGTTGACTATGCTCTTTCAACAGCGCGGCCTGTCTTGCAAAAGCTTGAAATGTATTACATCCAAACATGCAAGCCGGATATCAACAAGCAGAAATGTGATTGGTGCAAGTTTACGGTGCTGCTTCCCAGTCGGTAGTTACAGTACAGACAGTTTAATTACCTGTTTCGTCCTCCTTTGGGAATTTCTCTCTACATTTCGTGGCTTGGCCTCCTGAGAATGCCTTCAGTTGTGGGGCGAAAGCTACCGTTCAGCTGGCTGCTGTCAGCTGATCACTGATTGCATGCAACGTCTAGGTCTTGTTGCTAAGTTTTTTACATACTTTTGCACTGACATACCTACCGGTAAGGTTTTTACTTAACGTGCTTGATTAATAAATAAAATACAATTAACTCTTTATTCAGGGACAGAAAGCCGGGACAGTCGACAGAGGGATAGAAAGCGAATACTGAAGCCTGAAGCGTATTTCTATGAAATCATCCAAAAAGCGCAAGAATAGTCAAGACAAATCGGCATACAGCGCAGGGGCATTTTGATCTGGCATATATTTTTCATATTGTACTAATACACGATGTTCAGTGTATATATATCGATGTTTAATAACATAATACTTGATTAATGTTTCAGTTTTGCTATTTCTGTTGGCTACCACGGGCTGAGATTGTTATTTTTGAATCCGCAGTGACCGAATTAGTGGGTATAGGCACCGATTTCATGCTCTAGATCGAACTACTTCTTGAGATATAGATTATTATAAGCAAAATTTAGCACTTTTCACTTTGAACCCATTTTTCTCAGTAAGTGAAATTTTTTCACATAAACTGCTACTACTTTGTCATTTATCAATGAATTTCAATTCTGTTTTCAGTTTCAGGTAGCATTGCATTGGCTGTTCAATGTGTACTGGCAAAATTTACAGAAACTGATTTGAAAAAAAATTATCAGCATATTTTTGACCAAAAAATGGCAAAATTTGGATTTTTTTGTGAAAAATTATTAAATTTGCACTAACTTTATAATAAGAAATTAATTTTAAATTCTGCCAGTAAATTTTGATGTTCACACATTCTGATCAAGACTAAAAAATAATTTTGAAAAACCATCCAAAATTGGCATAGTAGTAGCAATTTAAAATTTTGCAATGTTTAGCTCATTAATTATGTTAATTTATGCATTATTATGCTAATTAGCATACATAATTTTATAGCAAAAAAAATTTAAAAAAATGTTTTACATCTTAGCTTTCATTTGAGCCATTATGTAAGTAAATGTAATGAGCTGATCAATAATTATGTTAATTTATGCATTATTATGCTAATTAGCATACATAATTTTATAGCAAAAAAAATTTAAAAAAATGTTTTACATCTTAGCTTTCATTTGAGCCATTATGTAAGTAAATGTAATGAGCTGATCAAGAGTTACATCATTTCACATATCTTTTACGCAAATACCAGCCCCATTTTCATTTTATTTTCATTTTCATGAAATAATCCGATCATGAGTTAGTATGAATTCGAACTACACTTGGCAACAGACTAATTGTTGTATGTCTATGTACTGTTACATGTACCAGGTATGTTCATATACCTGGTTATTGTAATAAGTCAAGTAAGACTGTAATGATAGTGCATTTTAAGGTGGATTACAGACCTGGAGCTGGTGAATCTCAGTCAGTAGTTATTAGTCATCAGTCTAGATTCTTCTGCATCTTGCCGTTGGAGTCTGATATAACATCAGTCCAGTTAGTCACTAAATTAAATTAATAAATCTTAGGTGTGGAGAATAATTAGTTATTGCATGGTAAATAATGTAAAATGAGGCTCTGTATGAGGCTCTTGCCTCTTACGGGGCAGATCACTGCGAGGGCTTTACTGCCTTTACAGAAGCAGTGAAGATAGCAGCTGCAGAAATAGTTCCTGTATACCCTCCAAACAGGAAAAGGAACCCTGGACTGACCACGAAATTCGGAAGTGCCAAAATGACCTCTATAAGATGCAGAAAGAGTCCCAACTAAAACAGACTACAGCGGCCAAGAATGCAGTTAAGGCAGCATCTAAGTCCCTGAATAGTACTCTGAACATTCTAGACAGTACTCTGATAATCTACAGGAGCTTATAATCCAGGCCATAAATGATGCTGACGACTGCGGGCAATCATCCCAGGCATGGAAATCGATAAACTTGCCTACTGGGCAGAAAAGCCAACCAACCATGGTTAAGGCAGAATTACTAGCTGTTCGATTTCAGTATACATTATTTAAATGGCCAATAGAAACTGTTCTTGAACGGCCAATAGAAACTGTTTTGCGTTTTCCTAATACAGCTTGGCCCTGGTTAAAACATAAACAATGACAAATATGCCACATGTAAGCTTTTCATTGGATGATAGTGATTTCGTAGTGAATTTAGTGTATTTCTAGGAACTCGCCAGGCCAGAAGTTCAGTATTCTGCTTTGCTGATAGCAGAAGCATGTATTTTTGCCTAAGTAACATCTAGGCTGAAATGCTGTAGAATCATAAGTAAATTAACTCAGTGCTGTATGCACTCGCAGTACTGAATTGCACATACTGACTGTAAATAACTAAATACTGATTATTGTAGATATGTATATTGTAGACATGTAGATAATAGTAGATAGTTCATCTTTACTGTATCTTTTCTTCCTCTAGGTAGTTTTACCATCCATCCCATTGCTATATATTTATGTATCACCCCCTGATACCCTGACCCTGACCCCCTTTATGTTGTTTATTATTCTTCCTTAGTTTATGTTTTAAACTCTCTAATCTTTTTATAGCCATTTTCGTATTGTTTCTCAACCACATAACATTCCTATTTCAAAATGTCCTTTCTCAAATCTTATTGTATTATTCATTAATACTTTTGCTTGTAAGTCCTCTTGTGAGTCTCCCTGAGCAGTATCGAATAATCCTTCACAGTCCTGGTTGAATAATTTATCTAGATCGATTTGTTTCGGACTGATATAATTTATTCTTTAGGATCTTCTCCTTCACTCTCGTCTGTTTCTATGCCCATTTCCAGCTCGGCGTTGTAAATAAATAAACCATCCAAATGGCATTAATGCATTAATTCTCTCATCGATAGTTTCGAAACATTTGGGATTGTCTACTCCGATCAATTCTTACTGTAGGTATATCTACCTCATCATGACTGAAATCAATATTCCTAAATGTTCATATTGTTCTATCTGTTTTGTGCTCGGTTGAGCTTTACTTATTCCAAGGTGGGCCATCATATTAGTTTTTTTTTTTGCCTCTATACTAGTTGTTTTTGTTGCCTCTATACTGAATTTATCTCGCCCTTCTACTGTGGAAATAGTAACATCTACTAACTTGGACTACACCTTTTCTATTCGGTTTCCTACCATCGCTAAATTCATTATAAATTATTATCCTTCCTGTTTAATTCTTTTACATATCCTTTCTGATATTTATATGGATGATGCTCCTTCATCCAACAGTGCATACATCTTCTATATAGCTCTTCTACTTGTTTGTGACGTCACTAACACTGGTACTATCTTTAGGTATACACATCTTTTTGTTACTGACATGCATGTACCCACTCTCATCACTGTCTTTGTTTCTTATGTTTTCTGTGGTCTATATTTCGGTTCACTTTCTGATTTAGTTTCCCATTTATTGACCTCTGGTTGGTGTACTCTATACCCATTGTCACTATCTAACCTATCATTTGAATAATTTTCCCTATTGGGAAAATTCCTTCTATCTGTGGAATAATTCCTCCTGCCATCATAGTTGCTCCTATCATTTGAGTAACTTATTCTGGCATTAAAATTATTTCCTCTATTGTTGGAATAACTCCTCCCATCATCGGAATAATTGTTCCTTCTGTCATGGGAACAACTCCTATCATCGGAATAATTATTCCTTAATAATAATTATTATAGTTTCTTTCTCAAGGTCTCCCCATCTCGTTACCATTACCAACAAATATGTGGTCCTCCCTTTAATTATTATAATAGTCTGTGCTCCTACTTCTATAATTCCGTTTTTCTCTACATTCTTTGCCTATATGCCCTTGCCGCAGACACCAACTACATAGTCCATTCTGTCTGATGTACATAATCCCTGATGTAATCCCATTAGTTATTCTGCGTTAGTCCTTTCCAAGTTACACACTCCTTTAATGAATGGTTATCTGTCTTAGGATATAAATAGCATTCTGATTATAAATTACAAGTTCGAAATACTTCTTTACTTACTCTCCCGTTTTGTTCTATTGGTTCCATAAATTTAACAGCCAGTTTCTCTGGTCTTGTTGATGATTGACTTACTACATGTATCGCATTGAATCAAACATTCTTTTATATTCCTGTTTCTTCTCTTTTGTCTCTTCCTTCTTCTTTATTTACTTAGGTTTATTGTTACTTGGTAACAATTGCTCTCCGTATACTTGGTCATCAATTATTCCAATCTGGTCTGCTAAGAAAGATCCTTATTCCTTTAATTGTGGTACTCTTCCTCTCATCGATCTGATATTTGCCGCTTCTTTATGCCACGAGTTCCTGATGTACTGTGGAAGTAGGTCCACTAAAGCTATCATGTTATGAGTTACGTTTAGTTCATGTCATTCCTAATTCCTCTAGGGATATTATTGCTTTGTTTACTCTCTATGTAAATGTTCAAAGCTCCAGGACTTTTTTTACTAACTCTCCAATCGCTACTAATTTATTTACCATCACTTGTAGTATCTTTCCTGGGTTCTAATGCCTTTCAGGCTTGTGTCAATCCATTTGTTAATCCTACATATTGCTTCGTCACCTTGTGTGCTATTGATGCAGTGTATGGTAAAAGATATCTCATCTTTTGTTGGTCAGATATATTTTTACTATATATTTCAATCATAAATATTTGTTTGAACTGTACAAACTGTTGATGTTCTCCTATAAATTAGAAATGTTTTACATCAGATTGTTTAAATTTGTTCTTTAATGCTTCTGCTAGTGTGGCTATATATCCTAATGCTGCTTCCATCATTGTTCCATTTGTTTCATTTGTTGATCTTGCTGAGTTGTTTATTTGGTTATTGTTCTGCTGATATTCATGTCTCTCATTCTTCCTCTGGTATAGTTGGCATCTTGCAATCTACTTTCCATTTTCCAATGGATGGATATCTGATTGTGCCAGCTTCTGTTATGCTTTGATTAATTTCCGGGCGTTTCAGAATTGGTGTGCTACTCGTTTATTTGGTTATTGTTCTGCTGATATTCATGTCTCTCATTCTTCCGCTGGTATAGTTGGCATCTCGTAATCCACTTTCCATTTTCCAATGGATGGATATCTGATTGTGCCAGCTTCTGTTATGCTTTGATTAATTTCCGGGCGTTTCAGAATTGGTGTGCTACTCGTAACTGTTATTTTTAGTTTTTTAGAGAAATTAGTATTTATTATTTATTTATGTTTTTATTTGAGCTTTTAATGTGTGAAACACTTTTTTCTAATTATAAGCCTTTCGATTGTTTTTTTTAATTATATGCCATTCGATTATTTTTTTTTCGAATTATTAGCCTTTCGTTTGTTATTGCCTTTTATTGAATAGATTTTTATCACAACCTAGTGCCTACTAAACTATAACGTTGTAATAATTAATATTATTGTTAAGCTTTGATTATTCCATGTTATTATTAAGATTTATTGGCTGTATTCACATATGTGTTCTGGTTTTGACTTAATTTGTGGTTTGTGGCACTTTTAACTTTTAATCTGTATAAACAAATTTTGTCAATAAACAATATATATATATATCTACTATGATTGGATAAATGAGCTCCAAACTCTCTGGTATTTTAAAGACCTCAAGGGTGTTTGTGAATAATACCAAACCAATAAAGGACATAATTAGAATGAGTAATAACAGTAGATCTAATATTGATGTGAGCGGATTCAATTCCGCCTCACTATCCCCATAAAGTTGGGAAGTGGCGCCCTTTTTCAGCAATATTGGAGATACGAGATTAATCACAACTAATCTCGTATCACACCCAATAACGGGGACAATGCACAGCCCCGAAGGCCACACAAAGGGAGGTTAGAGGTCAAACCACCTCGAGAGGGAAAGTAACAGCAGCAGGGGGGGGGGGGGGAGCACTCCCACAGAGGTGAGAGGCGAGAACTAGACTATTAGCCAATAAGGGCGAGGGAAGCATCCGCTAGATTGAGAGGCCAAAGTAATGTAGGAGTGACAATCACATATATTATATTGCATACCGTACCGGTTAGTTTAGTTTACTCAGTCACTCAGTGCAGACCGGTGACATTTCGCACCGTCACCGTCACTACATCATATCAATTATTATACTGCATACTGCTATCATATTATTCTGTGAACTGTGATGTAATATATTATCCATTTTGCATATCTATAACAAATATCAAAGCAACAACAAACTATTTTCCTATTCTCAACAACACGGCGACGCGTAGCTTAATAAACCGGTCGGGATCCCCTGATCCCGCCACAATTGACAACCGAGTGAATCATGGTGTGATATGGCCAGGAGTGTGCAATAATAAGCAGATGAGGCGTGAGTATACATACAGTGTGATGACTAAACCCAGTTAGATACTGTATATTGATAGAGCTAACAAAGTGCAATAATTATTGTAGAGGCTATATATATTACAGTAGGAACAATGTATACAGTTTTAACGAAAGGGATTATATTGGTTTGGGGTTTGGCACCATACTTGCAGCTGAGATGGTAACTGACATTTTGGGAGTGTACTCTGTACATAGTTGAGGTGTTAACATTAGAACGGTCAGATGTTTAGTTGTGTTGTTGTGTATTTTAATGTGGCGGGTTTAACATACGATTTATTCTTGGGTTCATTTTCTACATTAAATGTCACCTCTTCTAACTAATGACATAAACTGTATCTTATTGTGTATTATTGGTGTTCACATTATTCGCACTGTATGTATGTGCAATAACTTCTATTGGTGAGAATAGTAGTTATTGAACTAGTAGGTATCCAATATACATTGCAAGTCAAACTGAACCTTCTTATTGGATGACACTGCTTCCGGGGTCTACTACACATCCTCGACTGGTACGAATTGTCCGACAGCAGGTTCCCTGAACAAAACCAGAAGTATAGTGGGAAGGGAGGTAGATATTCTACTAGGGAAGCACTCAAGAATTGGATAAGGGTCTTTCACTATTCTCATCCCCATGACGAAATAAATGCCTTCAGTGACGTTTGCTGAATGAGTTCCCTTACAGTGACATTTATTATTATATATAATCTAACAGTGATGATCAATGATCAACTACAATCAAAGTGAAGATGTTGTTAATGTTCTCTTTGACTTTGACAATGATAGGAAGACGCCCTTAATAGTGGCTACTACTACTACTACTACTAGGATCGGCATGCTGCATTGCAGCTGCATTTTTAAGAATGCTGTGCCGGCTTATCGACAAAATTGCACCGCCACAACTCCCTATCACCCATGACATTTGCTAGATCATCCGCATCTTCAAGGCCAGTGTCCTTTAAGATGCGTCTCAAGAAAGTCATGGGCTGTCAACCATGCTTATTCACTCCATGAGGCTGCCAAAGTACAAGATTATGCACTGGCTGGTCTTCACAGCGAAAGCAATGTCCTGCAAAGCGGGGGCGATTTTGTTCTACTGTCAAGCTTGGGGGAACCAATGAGACACCTCCAATGTTATATAGTGTCTGGTTGGAGATGTGTGCATTGTACTTGACACAATGCACCCGGTGTAGCATTCTTGTGAATGTGCCATCCAGAGATTTGGTGTCCTCAGCAGTTAGAGCCCAGCATGGACTCCCATAGAGGAGTACTGGAACTACTGATGCTCTAAATAATCGGACCTTAAGTTTCCGATTAATTCTTGGTGACTTCCAAATCCTGGAAAGCCTATTCAAGGCTACCCATGCCTTTCCCTTACGTATTCGAAGGTCCTCACCTGACTTCCAGATCCATGATCCCAGGTATCAGAAGTCATCCACATGCTCAAGCATACCATCTTTTGAGCTTATGCTCATCCGATCAGAGACTTGCTGAGGACTTTCAAAGTTAACTGTCAAAATTTTGGTCTTTCTGGAGTTAATAAAAAGACCAACACTAGAAGCAGCATATTCTAATAAGCTGAGGAGCCGTTGGGCTCCCTCTAGTGATTCTGAGAGTACTCCTAAGTCATCAGCAAAGTCTAGATCAGTTAGGTACTTGGCAGGATTTCCTCGACTTCTGGAGCCAGTAGGTGGAGTTATCATCACACCATCATCTTTATGATGATGTAAGGACATGCGTAGAACATAGTCAACAACAATTATGAACAAGAATGGTGCAAGTGTGTCTCCCTGGAGGACGCCCCATAACACTCGGTTCTTCAAATTACAGTCTTGTATAGAGCTCCAGTATTTCCTACAAAACAGGATATGGTCTATCTGGGACTTGTGACCACTGGGTCCACTATTTATTTTATTTATTTATTTATTTATTCCTTTATTTCAAACCAAACAAGGTTCATAGTAAAAACAATACACCGATCAGACAATATAGTTTACACGATACAGTACTAAATTATGAAAATGAATATTTAATAGCACAATATTTAGATATTAATCGTAAAGTAGGGACAGGTCATTCATGGCCCTAATTCTAGATTCTGTGCAACATGTGCGAATCACATTAATAATGCTATTGGTACTGGTATCCAAGCGCCGTGATAGGCTCTCAATAGCATTGGCTCTAATATGTACAAAGGATGGTAATCCAAGTAAGCTGCAGGTTAGCGACATACTTGTGGGAGTTGTGTCGTTAGCCATTCTCGGAATTTTAAAAAGCATTCGAATGCTACTTTTATATGCAGTGCGCAATTTGTTGTGGACAGACATAGAATAGTTCGCTCTAGCCCACAGCGCGTTCCCATAAACATTAGTACAATAGGAACGAAAAAGACGTATTTTTACATTCCTAGCACAATTACCAAAATTCCTAACCAAGTAGTTTGCTCTTGCATACAACGCACAAGTCTGGCGCTTTACATCATAATCATCGTCAGTAGACGAGTGGATTACGTGGCCAAGAAATACAATTTTATCTACAATATCAATAGGAGTGCCTAATAAGTACACATTACCAAATATAGACTTGCTACAGCATTTCGGGATAAAATATATACATTTGGTCTTTTTTAAATTAAACTTAATTGAGAATAGGTCTGCATAATCCATACATATATTTAGTAGTTGTTGTAAACCAAACATAGTATTGGATAGCAGTGACAAATCGTCCGCATATCCTACGTGATTGATCCTTCTACCGTTAATAGAGCAACCAAAATTGCACCGATTTAAAGCTGCACTTAAATCATCCATATATACGTTAAATAAATATGGGCTCAGGATCCCCCCTTGTTTTGTACCATTCGTGACATGAAATTTACTCGAACTAAATTTACCCCACGAAACAAACAGTAATTGGTTACGATACCAAAAGCATATTATTCTAAGAAAAATAACCGGTACGCCCCTAGTAATTAATTTAGAAAATAGTAAATAATGATTACATCAATCAAATGCCTTGCTGAAATCCAACAAACAAGTAAATACCGGGCTATTATTTTGTAAATAAAAATTTACTGTCTCCTTAAAAGCGAGGATACACAGACACAGTTCAGTGCCCGATTTCGGTTTGAAACCAAACTGATTGTCTGTAGTATCTAAGTATCTACTTACATTAGAAAGTATCAGCCTCTCAAATAGTTTGGAGAATACAGTTGAGATTGCAATACCTCTATAATTATCACTCGAGCTGATATCACCTGTCTTGTCCTTAATTAAAGGAAGTATCTTAGACTCAATAAGGCCCGGTGGCGGTGGTATATAGTCATGGCACAACATTGAATTAAATAAACAAGATAGAATGCTACACAATAACTCTGTACAGCCGTATTTAAGATGTTCCGAAGATATATCATCTGTACCTATTGCTTTACCAACGGCCAATTGGCTAATAGAGTTAAAAATATCCTCTTTACAAAATGTATAATCATTAACGGAGGGAATACTTTCAAATTGACTCTCAACAAAAACTCGGCTAGTGTCAGGAAGGTCACAGTTATATAACTTGAAAAAATGATCCTTCCAGAGGTTTCCTATTTGCTCTTTGCCTTCGGCTTCCCCGACCTTGTTAGGGAGAGGGCTCTGGTTGGTCGATACTTTATGTACCTGAGACCAAAACTTAGTGCTACCAACAGTGGAGTCTAACATCGCGTCAGCCAGTTTGCCATCACATATCTCCCGTTCGCGACGCTTAACCGGTCGTAAGACACGCTTAAACCGCGCTTTTGATGTTAGGTACTGCTGGTAGACGGCACCTTGTCTAGGCAAGCCCTGGGATCGCCATAAACGAAAAGATAGGTGAGCCTCATTATGAAAAGAATCAACATAGTCATTCCATCCAGGTATCTGTTTATCTGCAGATCCCGTTGCACCTTTATGTATCACAGTTGGTATAGTCCTATCAGCAGCTACTTTAAGCGCCTCGCAAACTGCGATATATAATTTTTCACTTGCACCACTATGACATTCATTTGCACATTTGGTATTATTGCAACGATTTAATATATCAATTAGTTCATCTACGTTATTATTTATTAATAAATTATCTATTAATCTGTGATAATAAGTAATATTGTCAGGGGAGGCTTTACTCCAATTCAAACTCGATTTGGTTGTACCACTATTTGTACTGCTGCTATTAGCACCTATTGTAATATTAATATGAATATTAAAACGTATGGGCTTGTGGTCAAGTAATACAGCACTATAGTCTATAAAAAAGTTATTTACAGCACCTGTAAGGCCGGCCGTACAAACAACGTGGTTTAACCACGAAGTCGTACCATGAGCACCACTAACGAAAGTATACGAGTTATCTGGTAAACAATTAACATCAGCTAAGTAATAATTATGTTCGTCAACCCAATCACATAATTTACTGTAAAAATTTGTGCCGCGGTCAGCATTAAAATCGCCAGCAATACAGCACGGTACCTCAGATGATTCTATTATACCTTTAAGTCTACCTAAATAATCGTCATATAGATCTTCATTATCTAGTCTAGATACACCACGCTTAATTGAGTTGCAATTATATGAATATATACAGAGACGATCCATAATGAATAGCAAAAAAAAAAGGAAAAAAATATATATATATTGTTGATATACAATGTGTAATTTATTACAACGTCAAATAATATTAACAATATCATTCAACTAGGTGATCTGTGTCCCACCCCCATTAGCAGTTGCTACCTGGTTTTCCGGCGTTGCTACCTTAGAGCCTGGTTTAGTCCATTGCGCAGAGTTGCGTAAATTTACATAGAACGGCCTAACCCTAGAGTATCGAGGCCAGCACTCCGGATTAAGGAGTTTCTCTCGATCGCCATCACGGCAGGACAGCATGTACGAGTTATAAGCTGTTTGATACGGCAGCGTGTACTCAGCGCACGTAATCTCCACATCAAATGTATCCTTCACATAAGATAATATGTTTTCACACGACATACCATTGGCGACACCAGACAGCAGAATTGATCGCGTCGGCTCGACAGTCACTAGGCCGCAGCCAACCGTATCTTTGGTACCGGCAATGACGTTCCGGGACTTGCGTTTACTGTTCACCGGCGCTTTCGGCTCGTTCCGTGTGGCCGGATTGCGATCCTTGCCGCGCGTCTTCTGTTGGCGTTTCCTCTTACGAGCAGGACGATGTTTACCGTCCACACCGACCTCCGTGAAGTCCTCCCCCGACGAGGAGGTCGATCCGTCCGACGAATCAGCCGCTGCTGTACTAGTAGGAATCTCGTACGGGTTATTTCTTGTTCCATGTGATGGTGGTCCTCGGGTTTGACCCCGACGAAGTCCCTTCGACACAGGAGGTTTGACCAGCAGTGCGTTGCGATATATGGTACTGGTAGTCTGTTCTTTGCCCTTAGTCTTGGTTGAGTTCGGGCGGTTGGCTCCATTGCCGTGGTCGGCAACACCTGAACCGGAGGAGGCATTGGTTGTTGCCTTCTCCCCGGCTGCCTGTGCTGTTGGAGCGTGAAGGCCTGGACCTGGAGTGCCTGGTACAATCCCGTGAGTTCTGCAACAGGACTCGAGAACCGCCACACGGTCTTGAAGACCGCTGAAATTTTACAAGTAAATTGCTTTGGTGGTTCATAATCGCGTTACAAAATATCAGATGTTTCGTTTTTTTGAAATTATTTTGTCGCGAAATTAAAAGCAATGGTAAAGTAACAACTCCTCCCTGAGCTGCTGCAGCAGCTACAGTAGCTGTGTAGTAATGATTGAGTGCTGAGATAGAATTCCATCAAGGCAGAATTTCTTGACTACACCCCTCCTGCTGCTGGCTGCTGTCTGAGTCTACACTTCCTTATCAGCTCTGAGGTATAGACAAAAAATAGTTGAGTTGTCAATAAACAAAATAAAATATACAACTGCAGTAGGATTATATTATTATTATTCCACGAATCATTGGGCTGATTATTTTGTATAGGATATACTGATATATGTAGAATGTTCTTAAAAATATTATTCTTAATTTTTTTATTACATAGGATTAGCATCATTTTTTAGCTGAAGCATTAATAGTGTAAATTAATTTAATTATATTTTAATACCATTACTACATTGGCATACTGTAAGATAAGTTTTAACATTTCTTACAAATAGTGGTGCGAGCATAAATCAAATCACGCAAATTTAAAAGAACCGGGTGTGTTGTCATAACAATGTTTCATTTTTTATTATGTGGGACGAGCCACAAAGTCAGCTAACTTTATAGTTTAGTTTTATAGAAGGCCTTATAGTTTAGACAATTGTTTAGTCAATTGTTACTGCTGACCGACAAGGTTTATTTCTAATAGTCTTGTAAATAGGATCCTTCCCCCGGGCTCCTTCCAGCCAGCTTGCTGGCTTTCTAGTTTTAATAAGTGTAAATGTACCCAAAAAAGTGTGTTTACAATATCCAACATAATTTTTTAAAGATTTTTATAGAAGCCTAATAAGTTATTTTTGTGTACGAAACTGTTTTTCAAACCTTTTGAACCAAGGCGTGTGGTGGAAGTCCTGCTGGCGGAGTTAATATTTTGCGAATCTCCACGGGAAACCTTTTAGCATCCTTAGGATCTTATGTGATGTATGCGCTAAATTATTGGCTCAAACTTTTACATTTTATAATATTTATCTGGTTTTATTCCGTTGAGGAGTCTTGAATGCAGACATTCCAGTGTTCCATTTATTTTTTTCGTCAATTTTTTATTTGACAAAGTTTCTTTCAGCTGACAGAAAAACGTGCGAAATCTTTGCAAAGATCCTTCCACTGTAAGTGGTGTAACAGCCATGGCACATCAGTTCGGCCAGATCGTCTGCAAAAAGCTTGGTTAGAAGTTCAGTCAGGGTAAGCGCGCACGTCTCCTTTTAAAATATTTCCATATATGCAACATCTAAAATTAGGAAAAAGCTACTGAACAATTCTACTATTTCTGGCCTCCGCGGTTTACTATGTTAATGAATATCTCCTTGTTCTTGAAATATATATCCTTCAACAAAATTCTACAATTGTTACATGACCGAAGCCCTGGAAAACAGTGAAGTACCCATCCCGTAACCATCTCTATTCTATCGAAAGCACTATCAGTCACTTCAAGTGCATTGAGATCATAATTCAATTGTATCGTGGCAATCAACTTCTCAACATCATCACGTTTTCTTCCTCCCAAAAATTATGCTTAAATCAATGTCTTCTTTTAAGGCGATATCAATGGCAATTAACTTTTTCGCATTCAAAACCTCGCGTTTACTTACAAGAAACCTTCCTCCAGCTGAACTTCTGTATCTTGAAAAGTTATTCTCAATATCGTCATCTCCCAGAACTGATACGTTAAATCGACGTGTACCAAGATTGTCAAATTCGAGTTCTATAATTTTAATTGTACTTTTTAATGTGGTGATGAGCGCCTCTAGGGTTTGCTTTGAGTACCCAGGTTTACCAGATTCTTTCCATCTCACTATCCAATCTAAGTAAACATTTATAAACCGTCTTCTCTCTAAGTCTGTACATTCTAATGTTCGGGTGTACGGATTTTTATTTGTACTTGTTTTTGAGTTAAAAAACTCCCAAAATAAGCGAATTACTCGAAAATAGTCTGCCGTATCATTTTGTTTTCCGATGTAATGACGAATAGCAGCTATGGTTGAATCGTGGGTTAAATTCAATGCTAGTTGAGTGCACTGCTTTCGTTTACCGACATGAAGAGAATCATAAGTGAGCTGCGGCGCCAATCGCATCTTTGTAGGCAGTTTGAGCGATTCACTATTAGACTTTGTTTCATATGAGTCATCATAAATTTTCATTTCCTCAGTATCTAGATTATAGGTATTTCTCAAATCTCTTACATCAACCTTTGCGTTTTCTCTAATTGTAAAAGTGTCGTTAAGGTACTTCCAGGAAAATGGTGGTGGTTCGAGAACACCACAAGCAAAAAGGTTATTACGAAAATTTTTGTAGAGGTGGCTACTGGTTATAATCAAAAAATGGCAACACTTCATCTTTGAATGTCTCCTCAATTCGTCGCTAAAGCGAAGTATTAACATTGCAGCCATCAAAGCACACAGCCCTCAATGTTTTCGAAATTCCATTCAGCTTGTTTTTTATATTTTTAACAGTAGATAACAACTTATCTGCTGTCATTCCTTTATCAGATGGACTACTCTGGAGGACAACAGGCTCCCCATAAGTCAACCCGCGTATCATGAAATCAGTCAATTTTCGTTCGCTCTCTACTATACCACCTTGTGCAAAGACCAGTTCTTCCTGTAAATATATTTCATCAACATCTTATCATATTTTCATCCATCTTCATTTCACTAAGCAATCTCTCAATATCAATCTCACCACTAATCAACTTTTCTATGTAAGACAAACTAGGTACATTTGGAAATACTTTCAACAACTCCCGGTATGCTTGTTTGCTCTTTAGGCGCAGAATAACACAAATCCTTACTATTTCCTTCGGGTATACGGGAACTTTTTTGTAAAATTTAATTTTGTTGATGAACTCTAAAAGTACCATTTCAACATTGTGCTCGACCCCAAAGTATAATTATCTATTTCAGATATAATTTCATCTGCAGACGATCATACTCTTTATCGCTAACATTACGTTGAAATGGCTTCTTTATTTTGCCATGCTGAGTCTTTGTTAGTTGGAAAGTCCCCGGTGTAATTAAAGGCTTAGCGTCTGGTGTTAGCGCCGGTCTCCTAAATGGTTCTCGAATTATCATGGTGGTACCAAAGTGATCCATACAAACTCCATAGTTTTCCTTAATACGGGTGTCTATTGCAATGGGAAATGAGTTGGCCCACTCAACCCTGAATCGAAACACGTTCTTAGTATTGTTACATATAAAACATTTCTTTCATCTTTCAACAATTATTAATGAGTCAATATAATCTTACAAAGGCAATGCAGGTCAGGTCGTTCGCTGGCCATTAGTATATCTGGGTACTAAAATTATTCCAAAACAAAAAAAAAATTTCATACAAAATACCTTTGATATCAATGATATCTGTCAAACTTTATTTATTAATTAATAAAAACTCAGAATGTGAAATTAATGTTCTAGAACATAAAACCTCATTATATCGGCCATTAACACGTGCAAATCATTCGTCAAAAAGTGGATAAACAGGGCATAGGGCGTTACTAAGTTATGGGTACCCAATTTTTGACCAATAATTATTTGACCATGTTAATTGCTATTATCTTGAGGCTTTTTATAGACCATAAATGTCATCTTATAAATAAATAATATAAATAATAAATTTTTTTGTATTACTAGCTATTCTAAATTTGAAAAATAACTAGCTATATGTTCTAGAACATTATATTATTTGTATTATTTATGCTCTAGAATAGTGTATAATACATATAATATTAAATAAATCAAATAAAAAATAATAATGTTCTAAAACATATAGCTAGTTTTTTTTTAATTTGAAAACACTGTAGCTAGTAAATTTAACAAATAATACAATTTGGTACTGGTAGAAAATTTTTTTAATAATAATATAAGTAAATAATTTTTTACTAGCTATTTTAAATTTAAAAAATTACTAGCTATATGTTCTAGAACAATAATTTTTTATTTTATTTTTGTTCTAGAATAGTGTATATTTTTTGTTCTAGAACTCTTAACTGTTGCCATGGTAACAATGATTTATGTTCTAAAAATGCAGTTCTATACGGAACTGTTACCGTACCTTTAAATTTATAAATTTCACTAACATATTTAGGAAAAAAACTTCTAGAACGTAAATTTCACCTTCTGAGAGAGGTTAGCTATTATTTTTTATTATGGTAGCTAGTGTTTTTAAAGGTAGCTAGTGATCTTAAAATTACAAAAGAAAATTTGTAGTGCCCCTTTTATTTAGACAATTTCCATATTATCAAGATATTCTAGAAATGACTAATAAAAAGATAAATAAATCTAGAAATTTTTTGGATACTCTTGAAAAGATGAAGAAGGTAATATTATTCAACACAATAAACTACCGGTAGTCCTTTAAGTAACGGTAGTGTTCTGACTGAGTAGGCCTAAATATAAAAATGTATATAATTTATATTTCTGATTTAGTAAAATCTGTATTTTGACATCTGCCTATATTCTGTATAAAAACTAGCTAGTGAAAAATTACTAGCTACTTTGACTATAAATTAAAAAAATTGAAATATATCTTTATTTTTTTTTACTAACTAATAATAAATGGTACTACTGTAAGTAGCTAACATAAAATAAAACGTACTAGCTACCATCTTTCTGTCAGAAGGTCAAATATTTGTTCTAGAATAAGAACCCTCATTATAAAAGCCATTTTTACAAGAAAAAAGTTGGTCAAAATTTTTTTTCAATTTTTCAATTATAATTGTTTTTACTAGCTAATAAAAAGTACTAGCTAATACAAAATCAAAACTACTGTACTAGCTACCATCTTACTGGCAGAAGGTGAAATATTTGTTCTAGAACAAAAAAAGCCTTTTTCAAATGAAGAAAATTAGACAAAAAGTGGGTACCCATAACATAGTAAAATAACCCACAAAATAACAATATTATAGCTATCTTAATATTGTGTCCATCTATGTTCTAGAATTTTCTTGTATTAAAATCCTATAACACACATAAAATACATACAGTAATTCAAATAATAAAACTTTGGTGCCGGTACACAAGTTATGCTTGCCGTTTGCTATTACTGTTATTATTAAATGTATTCTAGGGCCTTCTATGTAAGAAAATCATCAATTTCAACCCGTTGCTATGGTAACATGGATCCATAATGGTGAAAAAATGAGAGCCAATGCACAATATTGTTGTTTATGTGTTAACACTTGTCCCGGGGTTGTTATGTGCATTTATTCTTTATTAATTAAATATATTAGTAACTATTCGCCGTTTCCATGGTTACCAACTGTAAAAGTAAAATAAGAATATATTTATTTGAAAGTAATGTTTGACAATAATAAGCAATGTTTAACAGTTTTAACAGCAGTATTTCGACCAAAAAAAATTTAGCTGGTTGCCATGGAAACGTGAATATCTCTTGAACGAGTACGATGACCCCCATTTTTTATTTCATAAATCAACATCACTTACTCATGTCTACGTCATAAGCAAAAAATTTGGGTGGTCTCAGGGGTAGCACACTAATGTGGTTCCGTCTCTATATAGCATTCCATGTCACAGTGTATAGATAGCGGGTGCTAGGCACCATTAAAATACAAATATCGTGAAAATAACTACTGTAGATAAAGTTATAAAGGCTCCCAAGGGCCAACTGACAGACGATCCCTCCAGTTCAAATGGTTTTATATCAACTATACAAATAATATTCAAAAAAATGTAGACCCTCTGAAAATTATAAACCAAAACAAAACTACAAAACAGGGACTGCGGGAAAACTTTTGCTGAGAGTTTGCAAACTTAAATCACTCCATTAATTGTAAAATAACATCACGTTTGTATCATTCAAGAATTCAGCTAAAGAACTGTGGTTGATTCCCAATTGGTTAGATACTATGTAACATGAGGTAACCAAATGCTCTTCGGTTTGGATTTCGCCGCAGCGACATAGACGATCTTCAGGGGCAAGTCGTCTCAACCAACTGATCTCAAGTGGTAATCATGTAGATGAACCCAGCATAAATCGCATTCAAGCAATTCGGTAAGGCTCGACTATTGAGATTTTACTAGCAAAGATTTCAGGGCTTGTAGAGATGGGTTAATTGATTTGTAAATTTTTCGCCGGCTGGACGTTGTATTCAATATAATTTGACTTTTAATTGTAGCAAAAGATTGGGCCCCCGGTTTGGTTGCTCCACTAAGAATATTTTCCAAGGCGCGACCCATCGGCGTTCTTTGCAGCACACATAAATCCATGGCGAACATTAAAGGTTTATGTTGTTCCTCGTTAGTATGGATGGAGCACAAAAATTCATACAGTTTTTTCTCAATCAGAGCTTTAGATACATTTTACATTTTTACACTTTACGTTTTTTCTCACACCTAGGGCAGCAGCAGCATTTCATTGTATTGACCACACAGAGGTGAAAAATCACCGCTGAACCACGACTCGCATCCGTGCAAAATTGTCGATGTCAGACCGGCTCTAAAGACCATTAGTTTCATCCACAATGGACTAAGATAGTGCTTGCCCAGAAAATTTGCAAACTTGGATACATGTTTAGTTTTTTCACAACTGTGTTCTTGTATCGCCGCATTTAAACCACCTTTCTGTACAATCGGTAAACCCAAAATACAGATATTTATCGGTATTTTTTATAATTACTAAACTTCTCGAGTAAGACCAACATGTTGCAACTATATCATCGCTTGGAGGTAAGACCCAAAAACCATTTCTGTAAAAGCAAGTCACGGTGTGATGCCATAATAAAGTCATCCATTAGTAGTAATATATGCAGCCAATTCAAAAAAACTGTCTGGTGTAAATTTTTACAGAAACTGAAACAGAGGATTAATAAACATGGTGAATAAGTAACAACTACTTGTACCACCCTGGTACAAGTAGGTACATACATACAAGTATCCTGTAAAAGGATAATAATAAGTGAATTGTTGTGGGGTGAGAGACGCGGTGTATTAAATATACAATGTAAATAAGACAATATGATAATGCTCTCCATAGCGAAAAATATCAACCGGCCCTATTGGGGCTCGACTAAAAGGCCTTTATCACCCTCACCATTATAAAGCTGCACCCAGCTTCATACAATGCTTCAAAAAGCTTATTTCTGGGGACTTTATCAAATGGTTGTTTAAAGTCAACAAATAATAAGAACAAACCTTGTCGAGCTGAAATGGCGTAATCGATTAAAAAATGGACTGTTAGAATTTCTTCGATGCAGCCTCTACCTTTTACTGAACCCACTTGTTCGCAAGATGGTTTCTTCCACTTACTTAACCCTATTAAACCCGGGGGGGGGGGGGGGGGATCAATATGACCCCCCCCCACCGTGGTTTCTTTATTATAATTCTGAATCAAACGCAGTTGGGAATCTGAAATTTTATGACTTTTCCTAAAAATCTTCCTAGTATTGAAAACCGTTTTAAAAAATATTGGGTAGTTTTCGAGTTATAGCACCATTTTTTAACCCTACTTTTGGCACTTTTTTTGAGACGTTTTTTGAAAATTACATTTCATTAAATATTAATTGTAACATCTCTATTTTTGATTTACACCGGTTTTTTGGTGTTCGCAATTGGATGGAATTCATATAAATTGATTTAGAAATTTCAAACTTGTTTTTTTCGGCGGGTGCCAAATTTTGGTGGCAGCACCAAATTTTGAAATATGTCAATTTTGTAAATTGATTGTTTGAAACTTGTTTTTTACGCAATTGGGTTTTTTGGGGTTCTGGTTTCGATGAAATATATACGAGTTGCACCAAGCGTATCAAACTTGTATTTTTCGGTGCTTTGTGCAAATTTTGGTGCTAGCACGAAATTTTGAAAATCCATTCAATAGATAAAATTTCTTGTGACAATTTATTTCTTGCGTTTTAGAGGTTTATGGCTGTTCTGAATTCAATGGAATATATAATTATCGAACTAGATATCTCAAACTTGTATTTTTCGGAAATGGGTGCAAAATGTGGTGCTAGCACCAAATTTTGAAAACCATCAAATATATCAATTGATTGTGTCACCTTGTTTCTTGCGGTATACGGGTTTGTTAGGGTTCTGAATTCAATGGAATCAGTAAAAATTTCATAAGAGTTTTCAAACTTGTATTTTTCACCGGTGGGTGAAAATTGTTGTGCCAGCACCAAATTTTGGAAAATGAGTAAATTGATCAGAAGATAGTATCATCTTGTTTCTTGCGTTATATGGGTTTATGAGGGTCCTGAATCCGATGAAATCAATAAAAACAGCACTGGAGATCGCAAACTTGTACTTTTTGGTGATGGGTACGAAATTTGGTGCTAGCACCACAATTTGCCAAATTTACGCCGAAAAATACAAGTTACAATGATCTGGCATATTTGAAATGTATTCCATTAGAATCTGCGCCCTAGAAAACCTGAAAATGTGAATTTATAGCATCGTATAAGTGAATTAAAAATTTTGTGTTCTAACTGAAAAGGGCTGCTTACTTGTTTTTTTCAATTTTTTCATACGCAGAGACGACTAAACAGCCATTTATGGTAATCATATCATTTTTAAATATTTTCCAATGTATTTTGCGCCCCAGAAAACCTGTATTGAAAAACAATTAGCCGAAAAATGTAACTTTCAAATTTTGTGAAAATTGTGCACTACTTGTAATTTTGGTGCTGCAATATTACCACCCCGGTACATTTTTACAAAAAAATTTTTTTTCGGTCGGATCCAGACTAGTGATACCTACGTAGAAACAAAAAATCAGACGTTTTCGTTAATATTTGTAGATTTTTGAGGGAGGGGTCAATATGACCCCCCCCCCCCCCCCCCCCGGTATTTGTACAGCATTTTATAGCCAGGTACTAATAGGGTTAATCACTAAATTCAAATTCATTTAATTATATAATTCACTATATACTATATACTATATACTATATACTATATACTATATATATACTATAATTAATATAATTCACTTAATTCAACCAACAAAAAATATGGGTATTCAAATTTAGATGATGCTGATGTAGAGCCATTATTTGAATTTCATGAATCATTTAATAATCTAATTGTTAAATATTATGGTAATTTGATCATTTCCTACACAGGAGCTTATATCGTACTTGGTGTAATTGGATACATTCTCACTTTTGTTGTTGTTAAAAAAGAAAGTCAATTCAACACATTATTCTACAAACTTCTTTGCTTGGATGGCGTTATAGAATGTCTCGCGATGTTTACTGAGATGGTAAGGTTACTTTCAAATAATGAGTATATCTGTGAATATCAAAATGGAAAATCATCAATATTTTCTTATCATTGTCAAACAATTATACAAGCTTATCTTAGAGCTTATCATTGGATTTTAGTCCGTATCGCTCAAGATTTGACATGTTGGACAGCTATTTTTATTTCTTTAGATCGTCTGATCGCAGTCTATCTCCCAATAAAATATTCAGTTATTAGTCGTTATCAACAAAAAATATTGATGCTACTTTTTTTATTTCTCGTTGTTCATGAAACAATTCTTGCAATGTCACTCGTTGGAGTTTATAAGATATTCAAGAACATTACATCAGATAATATAGTGTGGGTCGCACAGATGGTTGATTTACCATATTTTGGTGACATGTACAAGTTAATAATAATAGAATATTATATTCCAATTAAACAACTTGTTCATCTGATAGTTATTGTAGCGTTAACTATCGCTATTGTTCTTAAAGTTAATAAGTTTTCAAAAACGCACGGTCAAAATGTTGAAAGGCTTAAGAAAGATCGCAATCTTGTATATATGATGTCATTAATTGTATCAATGACAGCTGTCAAATTGTTGATATTAGATGTGTTGTTTATTTTTAATACAGTTTTGACTGGATATTATGAAAAATATAACCATCCTGATGCTGTTTTGGAAGATATTACTACATTTTTCTGGTGGGTCAGGTTTGTTAATTTGTATCTCATAATAAATGATATTATATCCATTGTGTACGCGTTAAATTTCTATTTTATGGTGTTATTTATTAAAAGTTGGAAAAACGCTGTGTGCAAAATAATAGTGGTACCAATTAAAAAATGTTTTTAACCTGGAGTTTTTAGGAACTTATTACCCCTGGGTCATTATCGCCCCAGAATCTTTATCGCCCCTGGTCCTTTATTTCCCCTGGTACTTTATCGCCCCTGGTCCTTTATCGCCCCTGGTCCTTTATTGCCCCTGTCATTATGTACAGGATACATGTTCAATTCATAGACTGAGCAGCCGCTTGGTCGAACGGTAACAATCTGGGTTCTCATTCAGGATGACCCAGGTTCGATCCCTGGACGTCGCAGTATTGTTTGGGCACAAAGTTTACTGTGGAAGATCACCCATGTTGGTGTACAGGCATCCCTTTGGGAAACAGAGTGGAAGGGTTTACTGTGGAAGATCACCCATGGTGCTGAACAGGCATTCATTTGGGAAACAAGTGGAAGGTTTACTGCGGAAGATCACCCATAGTGGCGAACAGTCATTCCCTTGGGAAACAGAGTGGAAGGGTTTACTGTGGAAGATCACCCATGGTGCTGAACAGGCATTCCTTTGGGAAACTGAGTGGAAGGTTTACTGCGGCGGAAGATCACCCAAGGTGGTGAACAGGCATTCCTTTGGGAAACAGAGTGGAAGGGTTTAATGTGGAAGATCACCCATGGTGCTGAACAGGCATTCCTTTGGGAAACAAGTGGAAGGTTTACTGCGGAAGATCACCCAAGGTGGTGAACAGGCATTCCTTTGGGAAACAGAGTGGAAGGGTTTACTGTGGAAGATCACCCATGGTGCTGAACAGGCATTCCTTTGGGAAACAAGTGGAAGGTTTACTGCGGAAGATCACCCATAGTGGTGAACAGTCATTCCCTTGGGAAACAGAGTGGAAGGGTTTGCTGTGGAAGATCACCCATGGTGCTGAACAGGGGGCGATAAGGTCCAGGGGTGGTAAAGGTGTAAGGGGTGATAAGGCCCTACAATAATATGAGAGTCGAGTAACAACCCAAAGACATGTAATTTCAAAATATATATATATTAATAAATACATAGATATGCCTAATGTGAATATAATTTAAAAAATTTAAGATATGTAAAAAATGTATTTACTCTTTTTTTTAATTATATATATGCCAATATATTCAATTAATAATATATAATAATAAATAAATAATAATATAATATAATAATGATTCATATTCATTAATATGTTATAAATAAGGAATATATGTTTATGCGAAAAGTAATTTAATGTTTTAATGTTATATGTGAAATAAATAAATATTGTAGCAACTTACAATATTCTTTAACATAATATTAATTTAATTCTAACTAATATTAATTTGATTCTAACAAAGTCAACTTCAGTGAGTTGCTATATTCTGATATTATTTTCCGTCAGCGCTGGTTGGCGAAGAAGCAGATAGTGTCTGGTTGGAGATAGGTGCATTGTACTTGACACAATGAACCCGGCATAGCATTCTTGTGAATGTGCCATCCAGAGATTTGGTGTCCTCAACAGTTAGAGCCCAGCATGGACTTCCCATAGAACAGCACTGGAAGTACTGCTGCTCGAAATAATTGGACCTTAAGTTACCGATGAATTTTATGTGACTTCCAAATCCAGGAAAGCCTATTCAAGGCTGCCCATGCCTTTCCCTTACGCATTCGAAGGTCCTCACCTGACTTCTGGATCCATGATCCCAGGTAACAGAAGTAGTCCACATGCTCAAGCATACCATCCTTTGAGCTTATAACAAGTTAATAACAATACCAACACTAGAAACAGCCTGTTCTAATGAGCTGATGAGCTAATTTATTATAACTGTAAGGCAGTTACACAGATGCTGCACGAAGACCCCACGCAAATTCAACTTGGAAAATTTCTAAAGTTTTGCCAGACTACATATGTACCAAGTTTGGATATATTTTATCGAGATTTGGCTGAGTTATTAACGTTTAAAATTGGACACGACAGATCGACAGAACAACAGAACGACAGAACAACAGATCGACAGATCAACAGACACACCGATTGAGTTAGTGGTACCTGTATGCTAAGCTCGCTTACTTTCGTCGCTCGCCCCACAGTACAGTAGTACACCATTTCCTGGAATATAGTGTCGTTATTCAGCTGCATTCCCCCCCTCCCCCCACAAAAAAAATTGTTTTTATACAAATCTGAATGGGATTGCATGAAATTTGACCCTCGTGATTTGGGTGGGTGAGAGTCAGCATTTTTATTTTTGTTCTCATTTTTTAGCTAAAAGCGTTTAAAAAAGGTGCCTCGGTCGTAATTGCAACAGATATACCGAAGTTTTTATTTAACATTATTGTAATCTGTTTGTACGGATGGAAAGCTGAACATGCAAGGATTCCAAATATGTACCACAATCTGAATTTCGTTGAACAATAGCCGAGATATGAGCGTTCAAATGTTACATAGTTTTGCACCTCTGTGAGATTATTTTATTATATTTAATAAATACACCATATTCTAGAACATTTTGTTTATCAATACGTAGATGGGCAACAATGCAACTCTAATCATACTATTATGTAGCTATTCATACATTAACAAAATGTTCCAGAATATGGTGTATTTATTAAATAGAATCTCCACCGGATTCATCAACTCTACTTCAGTATATCTAAGTGGCGGTGCTTTTAATTTAATTTATTATTTATTCACTTTATCGTGTTTTATTGTGCCAATCCCAGTCCCATGGCTTAATTAACTTTAAGAATGTAGAGGTGCAACACTATGCAACATTATTGAACGCCCTAATTATTGAACATTATTGAATATCTCTGCCATTTTTCAACGAAATTCTACATATTTGAATCCTATTTTCCAGCTTTCCTTCACTAGGGAGAGTGAGGGAGACTTGACTTTATGGGAGACTTGATTTTGAATAACTCAAAACTATTGTAAATTAATTGACAATACCACACAATAATAATGTTTAAAATACATGTAGGCTACACCCGCGCAACAATGTTGTATTACCCTTTGGTTATTTTATTGCCTATAAACGTTTTCTGGGTTCAAAAGTAAATTTTTTCCCTTCACAACGAATGTTACTATTATAGGTATATATTGTGTACGGCCCTATATCACTACTTATACAGTATTATTATGATTAATTGTGCCATTATATTTGTTTCTTTAAAATTTTATAAAAGCCTTTTTCTAGAAAATATTTTGTGCATGAGGCTGTGAGGGAAGGGAGGGGGGGGGGGGGGGGGGGGGGTTGGTCAAAATTCGAGGTGATCTAGCATTTATGAATGGGCATTTATTTGGGGATTTCCCGGGCCCCTTACTTGGTCCCACCACGCCACTGCCTAACCTCAGTCACAGACGTTACCAGTTCATGAGAGTCAGGTAGGTATTGAAAGTAGGCCTACATTTGTGTGCAAAATAATAGTGGTACCAATTAAAAAATGTTTTTAGCCTGGAGTTTTTAGGAACTTATTACCCCTGGGTCATTATCGCCTCAGAATCTTTATCGCCCCTGGTCCTTTATTGCCCCTGGTACTTTATTGCCCCTGTCATTATGTACAGGATACATGTTCAATTCATAGACTGAGCAGCCGCTTGGTCGAATGGTAACAATCTGGGTTCTCATTCAGGAGGACCCAGGTTCGATCCCTGGACGTCGCAGTATTGTTTGGGCACAAGGTTTACTGTGGAAGATCACCCATGTTGGTGTACAGGCTTGGGAAACAGAGTGGAAGGGTTTACTGTGGAAGATCACCCATGGTGCTGAACAGGCATTCCTTTGGGAAACAAGTGGAAGGTTTACTGCGGAAGATCACCCATAGTGGTGAACAGTCATTCCCTTGGGAAACAGAGTGGAAGGGTTTACTGTGGAAGATCACCCATGGTGCTGAACAGGCATTCCTTTGGGAAACTGAGTGGAAGGTTTACTGCGGCGGAAGATCACCCAAGGTGGTGAACAGGCATTCCTTTGGGAAACAGAGTGGAAGGGTTTACTGTGGAAGATCACCCATGGTGCTGAACAGGCATTCCTTTGGGAAACAAGTGGAAGGTTTACTGCGGAAGATCACCCAAGGTGGTGAACAGGCATTCCTTTGGGAAACAGAGTGGAAGGGTTTATTGTGGAAGATCACCCATGGTGCTGAACAGGCATTCCTTTGGGAAACAAGTGGAAGGTTTACTGCGGAAGATCACCCATAGTGGTGAACAGTCATTCCCTTGAAACAGAGTGGAAGGGTTTACTGTGGAAGATCACCCATGGTGCTGAACAGGGGGCGATAAGGTCCAGGGGTGGTAAAGGTGTAAGGGGTGATAAGGCCCTACAATGATATGAGAGTCGTGTAACAACCCAAAGACATGTAATTTCAAAATATATATATATTAATAAATACATAGATATGCCTAATGTGAATATAATTTAAAAAATGTAAAAAATTTATTTACTTTTTTTTTAATTATATATATGCCAATATATTCAATTAATAATATAATAATAAATAAATAATAATATAATATAATATAATAATGATTCATATTCATTAATATGTTATAAATAAGGAATATATGTTTATGCGAAAAGTAATTTAATGTTTTAATGTTATATGTGAAATAAATAAATATTGTAGCAACTTACAATATCTTTAACATAATATTAATTTAATTCTAACTAATATTAATTTGATTCTAACAAAGTCAACTTCAGTGAGTTGCTATATTCTGATATTATTTTCCGTCAGCGCTGGTTGGCGAAGAACCAGATAGTGTCTGGTTGGAGATAGGTGCATTGTACTTGACACAATGAACCCGGCATAGCATTCTTGTGAATGTGCCATCCAGAGATTTGGTGTCCTCAGCAGTTAGAGCCCAGCATGGACTCCCATAGAAGAGCACTGGAAGTACTGCTGCTCGAAATAATCGGACCTTAAGTTACCGATGAATTTTATGTGACTTCCAAATCCTGGAACGCCTATTCAAGGCTGCCCATGCCTTTCCCTTACGCATTCGAAGGTCCTCACCTGACTTCTGGATCCATGATCCCAGGTAACAGAAGTAGTCCACATGCTCAAGCATACCATCCTTTGAGCTTATAACAAGTTAATAACAATACCAACACTATAAACAGCCTGTTCTAATGAGCTGATGAGCTAATTTATTATAACTGTAAGGCAGTTACACAGATGCTGCACGAAGACCCCACGCAAATTCAACTTGGAAAATTTCTAAAGTTTTGCCAGACTACATATGTACCAAGTTTGGATATATTTTATCGAGATTTGGCTGAGTTATTAACGTTTAAAATTGGACACGACAGATCGACAGAACAACAGAACGACAGAACAACAGATCGACAGATCAACAGACACACCGATTGAGTTAGTGGTACCTGTATGCTAAGCTCGCTTACTTTCGTCGCTCGCCCCACAGTACAGTAGTACACCATTTCCTGGAATATAGTGTCGTTATTCAGCTGCATTCCCCCCCTCCCCCCACAAAAAAAATTGTTTTTATACAAATCTGAATGGGATTGCATGAAATTTGACCCTCATGATTTGGGTGGGTGAGTCAGAATTTTTATTTTTGTTCTCATTTTTTAGCTAAAAGCGTTTAAAAAAGGTGCCTCGGTCGTAATTGCAACAGATATACCGAAGTTTTTATTTAACATTATTGTAATCTGTTTGTACGGATGGAAAGCTGAACATGCAAGGATTCCAAATAGTCTACCTGCCAACTCCCGAAAACTAAGTTTAGATGGCATTTTTTGTTAATGGTTGGCATCCACCTGATTTTTGTACTTCAAGACATGGCGAATCCGGCTAGGCCGGATGCCACCTCTGCATTTTTGATTTAATGCCTTTTTTTGGGCTTCAAAGTTTTTTGCTCAAAAATTGGTTTTTTCGATTTTAGGATACAAGTTCATGGTGAATGTTAGTAAATCTCGTCTCTTAACCAGTGTGTTTATTGAAAGTTAATCAAAATGCATCAATGTTGTCCTGAAACAGTTATAAATACTTTGGTGAAGAAAAAAATTTCCGAAATTCCCTTCCATTCTTCCAAACAGGCCCTAGTTACCGCCTTAGCAACAGATTTATGAAATTTAATTTAATAATTGCTTTCTCTCACCTGTCCTTTTCCTGATAAAATCAACAAACTGTTTTAAAATTAAAAAACCCATCACACAACTTAAATAACATCCTGGGAACACATCAAGGGTATTATAATATCAAATAGCATCCAATGTCGCAGACACGAGCCCATTATTTGGACCTGAGTAATTTTCAGAAGTATCAAAATATTAAGTTTAAGTAGAGAATTCGCGTACCTTTACTCAAATATTTGCTCCCATATTTGTAATTATTTAAAAATATCTCTACAGCTAAGTATCATGTTGATACTTCCCGTCATATTGTACACATTCGGGTGACATTTACAGTCCAGGTTACCATAGCAACAGACCAAATAAGACAATTTAATAAGAATTTAATTTACAGGTAACTATAATGCAGTTTTCCTCAGTTTATACCTTTCCAGAGTTTTGGGAGATTAAATGTGAAACACGTCGCATAGCTATAACCTTCGACTGTTAATCAACATCCTGTTGTGTCTGTTGTTGTCTGTTGTTGTTGTCCAGGCATTTGTGAAACTAACATGTTCTCAACAAGTTTTCTGTACTTTCCTTAATAATTCATTTATATTTCGGTGTACACTATTTCAATCAATATATAAGACTACTGGAGACAGGGGAAAATTGACGCAAATCCCATCTCCGCGAATTAATATCTCACATCAATGTTAAATTATCAGTTTATGGAAAGGGGCCGGCCGTTTACAGTGGCGGCACGTTATTCTAACAAAAATAATTAACGGAAGTTAATAAAACAGGTTAGGCCAACTAATAGTTTTATTTTTGGGAGAATTACGTTGTATTTTGAGTGGAATTTTTCCCCTTGAGAGGAATTCACCTCCACCACCCTATCTGAACTACTACGTTTATTTTTGTTGTGCACACAATTTTTGTGTAGACCTACACTGCATACTGTACGTCAACCAACTACCTACGAACTGTCGTCGGACTTGGAATCTCTAGGTACCGAGTTCAATCCCCCATTCCGGTGAATGTTTTTTGTTGTAAGATTCGTAGTAAGCCATTCAAGGAAACAAGTTCATGCGTTAGTAGACATGACCTTTGCGCTATTTCGCGCTTGTTTTTGCTACTCTCTCTCCTTGATCCAAGGTTCTAGAAGTCGTCAACGTTCATACACGCATAGATATCAATAAGTTAAATTATTCATTTGTTTCATATACCACGATCTTTTAAAAGTAGTTGACGTTTTTCTTTCCTTATTTTTTTACCAGTATAACCAAAGCTTGGGGCGTAACATTGTAAGTAAATAAAAGAATAAAAAGAAGCACCATTATTAAAATTTACAGTTTATATTAATATATAGTAAAATCTATATATGAAGATAACATTATTTATTAAAATTTTTAATTTTAAGGGCCAACATTTTTTTCGACATCTCGGCCCTCATTTCGACTTTTTGGTGCCGAAAGTTAAACCCATCTCAAATGATAGACAAAACAATAAGTCCAAAGAATATAAAATTTTTTTTATTTGGACCACCAGAACAGAAATGACATCAAAATCCGTGAAAATAGGGGATTTGAAGAGGCCACTAATATCTACAGCAGCGGCATTTCCAATAATTACAAGTGTATTAATGGTAGCCATATAGCAAGGGACTGTCCGCGTTATAAACCGTGATATAATTACTACTTGAAATACGGACATCACGCTCAGTTAACGTCTTAAATTCAGCGCTAACAGGACAAGTTATTCATGCGGATGGATGCATATGACGTATTGTATTGGTTAGTAGGGAATTCCAATATGTTTGGAATCGTGGTATGTCGAAGGTACACGAACTTCGTCTTACTAACACGAAGTTCGTGTTACTAACACGAACTTCGTCTTACTAACACGAAGTTCGTGTTAGGGAGGAGGGAAATTCAAATTACAAGGGTGGTATATTGCAATCCAATCATGTAGGTAGTGGTAGTACTGTACTGTATAAGGACTGTCTTATAGTTCATTATCTTACAATACTGATAGTATTGGTAATTGTGGTACCGGTTTCCTTCTCAGTTTCTTTATTAATTTTATTAGGTTCCAATAGGTCGTAGGTCATTATTTTGTCGCAAATAATGGAACGCAACGAAGTCATCAAAACGTACTTCGATTTATCATATACTTACAAGGAAATTAGTTTTGTGTTGGAGAAGGATCATAATATCCTTATAGGAGTTCGCCAAATTAAACGCGTTATTAATGCTATGGGGCTTTCGCGTCGTGTATATGACGACTTAGACGATGTTTATTCATTTATTCAACATGAATTGAATGGGTCTGGAAGACTTTTGGGCTATCGTATGATGCATGCAAAGTGTAGGCTACATGGTCTCAGGGTTCGCAAGGAAGACGTGCGAGTGATACTTAAGGATTTGGATCCAATCGGTGTCGAATCGCGCCAATCTCGACGGTTGCATCGAAGATCATATTATGCCTGTGGTCCAAACTTTATCTGGCACATCGACGGATACGATAAATTAAAACCGTATGGGATCTGTATCAGTGGATGCATTGATGGGTTTTCAAGGAAAATTCTGTGGCTGCGCGTTTATAATAGTAACAACAATCCGAAACTTATAGGTAGTTATTTTTTAGATACAGTCAAACAGCTGAATGGTTGTCCAATTCGAGTTAGGGCGGACTGCGGGACTGAGAATGGACATATTCGTTGCTACCAACACTTCTTACGGCGAAATGGAACGGATCGATACGTTGAGATTGCCTATTTAGACGGGGCGAGTACTGCCAACCAACGGATTGAGAGTTGGTGGGGGAATCCTTTGCAAAGAATGTGCTGAATACTGGATCAATCTTTTTAAAGATTTCATAGACCAGGGGATTTTTGATGGCACATTTATATCGAAAGCAGTTGTACAATTTTGTTTTACTGCCATTATTCAGGACGAATTGGACTCTGTACAAGAAATTTGGAAAGCACATAGTATTCGTCCAAGTCGCAACCTCAACGTACCACACGGCCGCCCAAATGTTATGTACCATAGCCCATGTCTCTGGGGAACAACTGACCAACTTTTTGCCGTAAATAACTCTGATCTAGACACTTGCATCGAAGAAGCAACTTATCGCGAAACTGTGCCCTGTGATATTGATGTGTATAATCTATGTCTTTTATTAATGTCGGAAAACGGTTTAACTGTGCCAAAAAATGCTTCTGAGGCAATTGCTCTGTACTTGAACTTAATTAAAGAGATAAACGAAATTATATAAGTTAAAGTAGATAATTATAATTATTAATTAATTCTTATTATATTAATTATAATATAATAATTAATTATTAATTATAATTAAGTTAATGATTATAAAGTATTTAATAAGTATAATATTGCAGTAATATTGCAAGTAAATATTCCTTTATTAACATTTATCTGAAAGTTAAAAACATGGTTGGAGTTCCAGTTCCTTATTTCTATCGATCTAATAATAAAGTCATGAGGTAATACAGTCATGTTATTACGCCGTGGTAAATGTAGATACCATTTTAATACATCGTGACAATCGCTCCTTAAACATCTCATAATCTTCTAGAATAGGAAGTGATAACTCGATCGCGCAGGTATTAACCTTCGGCAGTCCAACAGTAAACTCATTTGAACTGTCTTCAGAATGAATAAATGAAATTGACGGTTCTACTTCAAATCCTAATGCAGGTATCGTGTCTGAGCCGGTGACGAAATTAAGGAGATCAGTGAGTTGAATGGAACCCGTAAACCCAGAAATCTCAATACCATCTGAAAGTTTTAAATATACCAATTATTATTATTATTAATAGTAATTAATTAAGTTAAGTGATAATAAATAATTAATTAAATAAATATGTCTTTATTTAAAAAAACCGCTTTATCTCACTAATATTTTTTAAAATGAGTGAATTAAACTAACTTTTTTTCACTAATTTTTCTGAAAATCAGTGAAAAAGACTTTTTTTCACTAATTTTTTACTTTTTTTCTCTAATTTTAAAATTTGTTAAAATATACTTATATTTAACGTAAACATAAAACAGTGATAATTTTTATGATATTTTTTTCAAATAAAACAATATATTCGATATAAAAATGTAACGGAAAACACCCTTTTTCCACTCTAACACTCGCTTCGCTCGTGCTAAAAACTTGCCAACTCGTGTAAAACTCAACCACTCCGGCAGAATAGTTGAATTTCGCTAAACAGAAAATGAGTGTAAAAAACAGGTGTTTTCCGTTTACTTTTTTTTATCGAATAATAGTCCTTTATTGTATTAATTAATAACCAGAAAGGTCTTGGAGAAGGTCCTTCCATTAAGAAATCGTGCGCCGTTCTCTTCTTCTCCTATTACTCCCTGCCTCAGACCACTGTATTGTAAAGAGACGATCAACTATAAATGGATCTAAAGGAATTCGCGCAGATTGGCCAATAAACACGTTTTTAAAAGTGTTCGCTTCTTGATAATTTCGCGTAATAATCCAAGCGTCTCTAAACCCGCCCGCAATCTAAAAGAAATTAATTACAAACACAATTATTTTAACAAGTACCTAATTTAAAAATAATAAATTACGTAGCTTATTACTTTATTATTATATTATGAATTTTAGGAATAATTTCAAGAATATATTCATAAAATGAATTAAATAATGAATTTATAATAATATAATATAATAATATTAATTAACTCATTCCAACATTAATTTTGATTTGCTTCATCAGAAAGGAAAATAAAATAATCAGATACGGAAGAAATCAGAATAGAAAATAAATCAGAAGACAAGCCAAGAAACGTTATAATTACTGTTGCAATGGTTCCCGAATTCGATCGACCACAAGAAACTTGATAAGGCTCTTGACAAGATTGTCCTTGTTTTCGAAGCGGAGAGACAGGTTTATACAGCCAGACATCCCCAGTAACTCTTGTGATTTGGTCACAGCTTCTTTAAATTCTTCCACTGTTTTCGATACAGAGATCTACTTGGATTAAGAATATGAAAGTTATCTATAATTAACATAATTAATAAATAAATTCAATTGCGTGTATTTCGATACAAAAAATATATTCACTCACTTACCGAATAAACTTCTGCCTTCCAATCATAGTCATTAATATCTTCCATAGTAATAGTAACATTTGTTTCTCCGCTACAAACCAACTCAAAAAGTTGAGACGAGAAAAAACTCGGAAATGGGCCACGGTGTACTATCATGTAGGAAATCATACGACCCACAAGCAGGTATCGGTCATTATTTAAACCTAAAATAAAATTAATACAATTTTAATTTAATTACAATATTCTATTAACTATTCCATCGGAGAAAAATTAGTTGCTTATTTGATCCCCTAAGGGGTGGGGTAATATAAAATAAAACTTTGTTAAAATAGTAACTTACAGTTATAGTCGAGACTAAGGAATTTTGAGTCGTCCTGTCCACAAAACATTGATGAATCTCTGATTGCAATCATAGCTATTCTCATAAATTCGCGCCGAGGACCACCTTCGTCGATTCCATCTTCGTCCATGAACTTAACATCCAGGCAGCGGCATGGGTCGAAGCTCTTCCTCTCAAATCCACGGAATCCGCCATCGAGCACATTGTCTCTGTCTACGTTGACTATATTTCGTCCATCACCATCTTGAATAAGTTGGGTTTCAAGTCGCACTAGTATATCTTCCAGCGTTTCATCCAAATCGACTAGTGGTAGAGATATTCAGAGAGTCCCGGTAGTTCAGAAAGACAAGGCTCTAAAATTTCAACAACTTCGGGTTCACATTTTTTCAATTCTGAAACTGGACTGTAGATAAGAGAAGTCTGTAAACTGTGTAAGGCTTGCTCTCTCTCGTTTACAGTGTTCCCCTCTTGGACCCCTTGGACTCGACGTGAATACAAATACAACCGCAACATGTTTAGCTTCGTAACATCATATAACTCATCGATAGTTATAGAATCGTCTTCGAAACAATTACCCTGAAAGTCCCGGATTTCCAGAATTAAATCCCTCAGGGCTCCTTGAGCGGAAACGCCGCCGGCAAAAATAACTCTTCTCCGGTCTTCAGTACTTCAGATACAGACGTGTGCCGGTCGACAGTTAGATGTCGAATTCCACCACCAGAGGAAGTGCGAATTTGTTTGTAAGTTTCGTCATCCCGAAAGTGCATCCAGCCCAATTCAACACGATGGGTGCGCTTCGCCGGACCCGGTTTATTCACCTTCGTCGGATTCCTACGTTTGCTGGAAAGGCGGCTACGCAAACGAGCGAGTGTGTCTTATTTTCGACTTAAACTACCGGCACTTGCAAGGTGAGTTCCAGTACCGGTACAACTCCTGGCGGTTTCATTGATATTACAAAAAGCGGTAACAAGGACGCGATCGCCATAACATGGTATGTATTCCTGTAATTGAGAATCCGACATTATTCGAACCACGTCTTCATCAACCCTATCCTCACGCATTTTATTTATTAATTCTTCTCGAATACCTCTATTCTTCATGTATTCAAACATGGTAGGGTTTGCCGTGTTCGTCTCCTTTTTTTCAATTTTCGTAACATTCCCCCTACAGTCGCAACCTGCTTCCCTTCAGGTTTCCTTACCAGAATTCCCCTCCTCCTATTATCTCATTTTCACCCACCCCGTAGCACACGCATCCCTTGTTATTCTATGCGAGAGTTCCTTGTTCTACGCGAGAGTTCCTTGTTCTACGCGACAGTTCCTCGTTGAGTGTTGGTTAGACCCACTTGACCGACCGAAGAGGTCGGATGGGGCTCGGCTCCGCAGTTTCACGCTGAGGTGCCTCTCCTGTTGAATTACAGATAATTGGGGTTGGGTGGTGTGCATATTTGGTGCAATTTCACTTTGAGCGTCGGTGATTCAAGAAAGTCTAACAAAAAATAGTAGTTTCTTTTTGTAAAAGAAATAGTTAAACAACAAAAAAGTACCAAAGATTAAAATGACATATAACATGGAGAAAAATGAAGCACGTTTTTGTAAATATTCTCTCAACCCTTTATTAACCTAACAGGCGCTCGATAAATGAAATACATCGAAAATAGTGAAAAAAATCCAAGTAACACGAGCTATTTTTCCCAAGTAATAAATAATTATAATACAAAGATTGAAACTTCTTTGTTACTTATCATCTGATATTTCGTTTTGTTTTCGATTTCGCATTCTAAGGCAGAAAACAGCAGACTGCAGTAAAATTTAAATACGAGTATTGAGTATCCATGGCAACCAAATTGGTCTGCACTTTTATAGGTACTCTGGTCTTTCAGAAGATATATATACCAAATACAAAAATGAAAACGTATTAAATTTTGCGGGAAACCCCGTATTTCACCAAGAAGGATGCGCGTGAGTAATATGGAACAAAACAAACTATGCTTCTGCTTCTTATTTCCCCAACCTCCATTTGTGGTGGAGGGTGTGTAAGTGTTCACAGAATATTAATTACAATTTTATATTATTAATTATTGATTTTTTCATGAGTAATAGAGAATGCATTTAATTATAGTAAATTCGTAATGACAAGAAAAACATGGAGCAGCAGCTCCGGGAGCTGGTGATAGGCTTCAGGTCCTTCCATCCGGTCAATTGGGTCTTCGACATTCCAACGAGCAGTTACGATCTGTGATCTCCATCCGCCGCGGGTCCAACATACATGTTGAACATACTTGTGCTTGTGGTACTGGTATGCAACTGGTATGCAAGAATTTACCTGACAGGCAACGAGGCAAGCTAGGTACTGATTATCTAACCAGGCACTGGGAGAAGCTATTCACTCTGCTGCTGTCCCAAATACCTGCGAACCCATTGGTCTTTCGACATCTGACAAAAAGCGCCCTGATGGGTTGACACTAACCATACGCCTGGTGGGAAACCTTCAATATGGGATTTCACATGTTCCCATCGAATGGATGTCTCGTGCATCAACTGGCATCAACCCGGGCCCTTCTGTTGCTAATCTGAAGGATGAGCTCAAAGCAGCTAAATATGCTGACCTAGCAGTATCCACAACTACTGCCACCTTCTTTCCCGCCTCGTATGAGACATTAGGTGGAATGGGCGCTGCAACTCAGCACTTCATCAAGGACATCGGAAGCAGAATTGAGGCTGCACTAGGTGACCCACGTTCGACCAGCTTCCCCCAGCAAAGATTGAGGATCCTACGGAAACAGCGCCAGCATCTCCCCCTCCTGTGAGCTCCCCCGCCAAACCATTATAGGAATTGACTGAGTGTCCTGTCCACGATCGCTTGTCCCTTTTTAACTTAAAACCGTTTAACGCCCATTGCACCTTAAATGGAACATGGTATGTGGAGAGACATGGGCGGCTGCTGCTTTGAAAAAAACGTGATTTCTTTTTTGATATGAGTAAATTACATGTTTCCTCACATAATGACACCTTACTTGACCAAATTTTATCAATTTCAAAACTGGAAATCGCCTGTTGAAAAGTGCCATTTTTGAAAAATTTAGGTGTCTTTTTGAATCTAAAAATTATGAGATGTGGGGTGGTCAAAAATTTCAAAAATTAGCTTTCCTGTTGGCCTGAATGCTATGTTAATCATTTTTATCAGTTTTAGCTTTCAAATTTTTATTTAACAATGTTTAATACAGCAGCAAAGTGAAATGTTCCATTTAAGGTGCGTTGGGACTTCAAACACACTTTTTTTCCATTTTTTTTTGAAAATTGCTTCATATACTAACAGTTACTACAGTATCTGATTTTGATCAACTTTGAAAAAATGTCTACAAGTTGTTCAAATGACCAGTGGAAATGTGACGAACATAACTTGATTGTCGAGTGTACTGTACAGTACATTGCATAGGTCTATACTGTAGGTACAGTCAAGGCCTAGGTACAGCAGAACACAGTGTAGATCAGTATATTTTTTTAGCTAGTTCGTATTACTATTTTTTTTTTCAATGTAATAATATTTTTTATTAATTAATAAGATTATATATAAAAGAAAGGACAAACGAAGAGACAGCAGGAACGAATGGGGTGAACCCGACCCCGTAGCTGTGACACTCCTCAGCGTGGGCCATGATCTTACGCTCCCGGCCTCAGTGAGGGCATGTCCAGGTTAGCTGGGTGGTGGGGACAGGAAGAGCGGAGGTTGATATCCTCTCGGTTTCCTCCGCAGATGTGGACAGGGAGGTTTAGGGCAGGATCTAGGTGTGGGTTGACTGGTTGGTGGCCAAGGATGAGGGAAACAAGGGGTCCAGCCTGGCAAACGGAGTCTACATATGCAGCTGGTGCATGGTCAGTTGCCTTGCGCAGGCCTAGACCTCCCATAGCTGTTGGAAGGCATGCCTTGTTGTATGACCAGTCGGAGAGCGAACCTCCGACCAGGTCAGACAAGGAGTTACGCATGATGCAGTCGAATTCCAAGGAATACTGCACTACCAGAGATGGAGGGAAAAAGCGCAGGGCGAAGACGACCTTGGGGTAAGCAGGAGAAAAGGAGGGTAGTTTCTATTGTGAATACTGCAGGTCTGGCAGGCATGCAATTATGGCACGGACCTCTATTGATCCATCCCATAACAGTTTAAGGATCAGCATCAATATATCGGAACAGCAGTACTTTGCACAGTACTTTTGTGCACAATGTACTTCTTTATACAATAGTTGATGACTTGATAGGCCTAGTCTATGTAGTATGTGTACATTGCATGTGTAGGCCCACTCTAGAGGTAAGGCATTACGCATTATATACTATACCTATAGGCCTATAAACGGAACTCGATAAACTGAAAGTAAATCTGACAGAACATCCCGGTATACATCATCGTAAAGTCAAAATACAAATATTATTCCATTAATAAAATATAAAATCAGGCGAAGCACAAATGATCACAAATTAATTAAGTAGAATAATTAAGATCGAAGCACAAGTTAACAATAAATATTTACAATAAAGAAACAGATATGTAATCAGTAAATATCTGGGTCAACACCCCGAATCCCCACCCCATCCCCAAACCCGAGGCCCCGCCACGGCCTCCTACCACCCCGGAGGCACAGAGAGGTCGCCCGAAGGAGACCAAACTGCAGCCTCACCGCACCCAAAACCCCTCCCAAACCCCACTGTCTCATCCCGACCCTCTTAGAGCATAGGGTCTCCGCAAGGTAGTGGATGAATACAGCCGCCTCCGCACCCCACACACCGTCGGTGGAACACACCAAACGGGGTGAAGTGCATCCTGCGGGATTCACAGGCCTCCTGGTAATGGGCCCGCTTGACCTGTTCCCTCTGGGCGAGTAAGGTCTCCGTTAAGGCGTTGGAGCGAGCATAGGAAGTGGCGTCGAGATTTATAATCGATACGTCGAAAGACACCACTACCTGGTTCGCCCAAACACCCCTGCCTGGATACCAAATCCGCCCTCATTCCCTCCACCACCTGCCCATCCGAGACCAGGTGACCTTCGGCCAGGGTGACCTCCCACTCGACATTAGTCGCACCGAAGGCCTCCGCAAGAAGGTCACCAAACACGTCCCGGATCTCATTGTGCCGGCGAATAACTAGCCCTCCGACCTTGCAGCTGAGAGCGTGCACAGTGTCGAAGGGCTCGCCGCTGCCCTCGCAGTTTAATGGAAGGTCTGGGGGGCCATACTATACCGCAACGCGAGGTTGTCCCGAAAAGACTGCGGGTCCAGGTGGGTGTGGTCTATGGGCGAGGGTTGTGCAGTGAGCCATCCACCAATCTTGTATTTCGCCGCCCGGGTGACAGTTCGGCGCTGATCAGGTGGGAACGCCGCCAGAGAGGCCTCGAATTTGGCCTTACAGGAGGCGTCCTGTGTCTGTCGACACTCAACAAGGGCTGTCTTGAGGCAGGCGATGTGGTCAGCGACGTGGAGACGCCCGCCAGTCTCTATGGCCTCCACAACCCTCGCAGTACTGGAAGTCGATGCGAGATGGACCAGCCCGGATCGCTCGATGGGGTCCCGGAAGCGCAGACCACCGTGTCGGACCGGGAGAAGCAGGAGCCGATCGAGGGCTGGGCTGGGGGTCGAACCGAAGAGAGAGGGGATGTATCGGTTGGCCAACATCGACCGGATCGGAGCGAGTTCTGACTTGTGTGGGTTGCACACCCGGAGGATGTAGTCCCACTCAGCTTGCAGACAGCGGCTCATCACTGAGTGGGCTGTCTGAGGGAACACTGTCGCGACGTCCGCTAGGATGTCGATGGACTTTGTCCAGCCAGACACCTTCTCCGCTAGAAACGCCCGCTTGCCAACGGAGTTGCCAACATAGCCTCCAAGAAAGCGGTGGCCGTGAGATATCCGGACACCACTGGAGCCGAATATCTCGTGGGCAGCGTCTTCCGGTCCATGTTTGATAACCAACTGGCTCTTACTCGGCTTGGGGAAGTATCCGATTGAGGGGCCGAATTCTTTCAGCATCAGCCACCACCGATGTACAGCTGCCAGTCTGCCGACAGCTGAGGCGTCGTCAGCGTACCAACACTGACAGCAGTCCGAGCACTTGTTGCATGGTTCTTGCACCGCCGGTGAAGTCGGGGGAACGACCGAGTCCATTATGGGCGCGACATCAGTCTGCACCACCGCCGCTGAAGTCAGAGAAACGTCTGAGTCTGTTAGGGCGCGACAACCGCCTGCACTGCTGGTGAAGTCAGAGGAACGACAGACTCCGTTACTGGCGCAACAACCGCCTACACCGCTGGTGAAGTCAGAGGGACAATCGAGTGCGTTACAGGCGCGATGACCACCTGCACCACTGGTGAAGTCAGAGGAACGACCGAGTCCGTAAGTGGCGCAACAACCGCCTGCACCGACGGTGAAGACGGAGGAAGAATTCAGTCCGTTACGGGCGCGACAAACGCCTGCACCTGCACCACCGGTGAATTCGGAGGAACGACCGAGTCCGTTATGGCTGCGACAACCGCCTGCACCGCCGGTGAGGTCAGAGGAACGACCGGGTCCATTAGGGGCGCGACAACAGCCTGCACCACCGGTGAAGTCGGAGAAACCGGTGAAGTCGAGGGCCGCGCACGCTTCCCAGAGCCGGCTACTGTGGGTGTCGTACCGCATCAGTAGCGAGTGCCAGAACTCACCAGAGCGTCACCACCCACCGGCCCGGGACTACCCTGCAGGTTCTGCGCGACCTTCAGGACAACCTGGGCAGTGATGTCGACGTCCTCAAAGGGGGGTAGACCACTGGCAGGGACCACAAAGACGTCTTGGGGTGGAGTGATGGGGTCAGGGTATTTCGACTCCAGCACATCTCGTTCAGTGACACCGACGCGCTAGCCCTCAGCCTGGGAGTTGGGTTCCAGGACACAGCTGCCGTCCCTGTTGGTGACTCCTCGAAGTGCAGCCCGGTTCTGGCGGGCAAGAACCTTATAGTTAAAGATACGGGTGGCGTTGTCTGTTGTAGTACGACCTGGGCGTCCTCGAGAAGAAGTAAACTTCGAGGCGTAGCGCTCTGCCTCGCGTGTCAGCTGCTCGGACTCACCCCGTTCCCACATATCTATCCGACGCATCACAGTTCTGCGAATATCTGCCCCTTTAAACACCTGAGGATCACACTGGAACACTGTTGCAGCGAAGCAGAGGAAGCGGTCCAACAGGTGGACTCCTCGGTTGAGGAGGCCGATCTCGTCCGCGAGCATCCCTGCTGCTCTCCTACCGACGTTTCTGCCGGGAACAAAGTACCGCCACGATGTGTGTTAGGTGTGTTAGGCGCTTGTCTATGTCCGCCCAGAAGGAGTCAGTAGAGGTGCCCGGTTCGTTGACCCAGACGCCTCCGAAGGCCGACTCGATGGATTCCACCGGGGAGAAAAGAGCAGTCGGAGCAAGGGTACCCTCAGGTTCGGGTACCAGAGTGGTATCCATGTCGTCTGAATCAGAGTCTAGGGAGGTGGATGAGGACGAGGTCGAGTGTAGATCCAAGGGTTGAGACGACGAATTCGGAGAGGAATGATTCGTCGACGAACTGGCTGGAAGGACGGCTGCCGTTGGTCCATTGGCGCATTGATTGAGGGTTAGTGGAGTACACGAGGTGCAGGGAACTCAAGCTTTGGAGCACCTGCACCCCCGACAAGCCCCGCTGCGGCAAGTGCAGCAGAGTTGCGTGGGCACCATTATATCGCAGTATATATATATAGCAGTACACTGACAGACTAAGTACGACAGTAGGCCCAGTACAGCAGTATACTCATGATCGCGTAACCGCAACCAACTACACCACAGTGCAGTGGTCGTGTCAATCATCATCGTGTATACATCATCTGATAAACGGCTACCGGAACCTATCTTAATAACTTTTTTTCCAGTTAGTTTATATCAGTAAGCCGATGACCTGCTTATACATACTGTAGCTGAATACTGTAGCCTAACAAACTGCAGTAGCTTCTGAACAATCAATGGGGTCCTATATAATTTATGTAAGAACTTATAAAGTTTGTGTTATAAAGTATAGAGTTTGTGGAGAATGCCTTTCCAACAAATTTAGAAAAAAATATGTGCTCTAATGCCCACCCCACCTTAAATGGAACATAGCTGTAACTTCTGAACAAACACTTTTTTTGCAAAAGTGTAAAAGTAAAGTTTTTTTATTGGGCCATTTTGAGTTAGTTTCCAAAATATGAAACATTTTTGACATGTGGAAGTAGGTGTGGGCGTTAAACGGTTAATTTTAAATTCATTTTATATAACTAATTTATTTTAATTCATATATTTTATTACTTTCTATGTCTATTGGTCCATGTTGTCTTTGCATTGTTTATATTGAATATGTATTTTAATATACGTTTCCATCATCACGCATATATTTAAATGGGAAAATAAGGAACTTTAGGTAAATTATAGTAAGTTTTATGAATAATTACTTACTTTCATACGACAAGAGCCCACCTAGCGCAGTGGCGTGTCCAGGTTGTGGGACCATGGAGCCCATTTTGGCATTTAGAAGGATAATTGAAGAGTTATCAGAAAAGGAAGACAGGCATCTGGCTGTTATCTTTGTTGACTTCTTCAAGGCCTTTGATTCAGTCTCTCGCTCACGTATGTTCAGCATACTTTCATTATATGGGATTCTTGATGAAATTATTGCAGCAATCAGATCAGTATACGATGGTTCGACAACATTTGTGTCTACTGTTGATGGTGACACAGAACCATTTGAAGTATTATGGGGAGTCCTCCAAGGAGACACACTTGCGCCATTCTTGTTCATAATTTTGGTTGACTATGTTCTACGCATGTCCTTAGATCATCATAATGATGATGGGGTGATGATAACCGTATCCACTCGGACACTGCGACACAGCTGAGTGAGGACACCAAACTAACTGCTGAGGACACCAAATCTCTGGATGGCACATTCACAAGAATGCTACGTCGGGTTCATTGTGTCAAGTTCAATGCACACATCTCCAACCAGACACTATATAACATTGGAGGTGTCTCATTGGTTCCCCCAAGCTTGACACTAGAACAAAATCGCCTCCGCTTTGCAGGACATTGCTTTCGCCATGAGGACCAGCCAGTGCATAATCTTGTACTTTGGCAGCCTCATGGAGTGAATAAGCATGGTGGACAGCCCATGACTTTCTTGAAACGCATCTTAAAGGACACTGGCCTTGAAGATGCGGATGATCTAGCAAATGCCATGGGTGATAGGGAGTTGTGGCGGTGCAATTTTGTCGATAAGCCGGCACAGCATTCTTAAAAATGCAGCTGCACTGCAGCATGCCGATCCTAGTAGTCAGAGCCCAAACCTAAAATTTATGAAGTCCACCGCAAATAAAATGGAATTATTGGTATTATGTTGTCAGGTATCGCATCGTAAATACAATAATAAATGTTTAAATATACAATAAATAAATGTAATACATTACAATAAAGGTTAAAATAAATAGCTTTATGGGTCGGTACCAATATCATTTGATACAACTAATTAACTATTTACATACTTCTGTGTAAAGTAGCACTTTACAGTGTGATGATCCGAGTACTTATTACACGAACGAACGTAGTGAGTGAGTGAAAATAAAGCCACGAGGATCAGAACACTGTAAAGTACTTTGCAACAAGTATGTATGTAGTTTTATTCCAAAATTGTAACATTACGAAATGATTGTATATATATTATAAGTGATAGAAACTGCACAAATTATATTAGTTGTGGCATAAAAAAATGTAAAAATGACTTAAATTATGTTATAAAAATTTTGCTTAAATTTATGGTGGCGTTTGTAGCCATGTTAATAGTTTATAGCTACTGATTATTATTAATAGCTACCGGTAGGTAAAGCACTAAGTCTATCTGGCTGTCATGCAATTAATAAGAAATACCAATTGTTCCAATCATTTTAATTTCCAAGTGTTTCACCCACCACCAGATACATTTCATTGCACTACAATAATAATAGTGTATTTCGGGGGTATAATAAATAAGTTAAGTCATTAGGAGGCTTTAATTATGATACTTATACTAAGCTATTATTATCTTCTGTTGCGCCGATTCTGGACTACGGGTCAAGTGTTTGGGGATACGTTGTATCATTAGAGGCAAGAATGGTTCAGTTAAAAGTGATGCGCTATTTCTTAGGTGTTCATCGATTCTCTCCAAATTTAGCTGTTGAAGGTGATGTTGGGTGGATATCTTCTAGACAACGACATTATATTTCTATGTGTAGATTTTGGAATAAGCTAGTTGGTATGAACCAATCCAGAATAGCAAAAAAGTTTTTTAACTATGAATATGAAAATAACGCTGGATGGTGTAGAGAATTAAAGGCTATATTTAATCTTGTCGAATTCGGTGATCATCAATACAATTCTAAAACTAAGTGCAATTTAAATGATTTTTCTAAATGCTGTTCAAAATATTTCCATCATATTTGGAAGGCAGAAGTGCAAGAAAAACCGAAACTCAGGCAGTATAAGAACTTCAAAACTAGTTACGGTGCAGAATTATATGTGAAATCTAATCTGCTAGGCAGAAAGCAACGGAGCTTTTTAGCTCAATTTAGATGCGGCATTTTGCAGCTAAATGTAGAAGTGGGACGCTACCAAAATATGCCTTTACAGAATAGAAAATGTAAATTGTGTATATTAGATGAAGTTGAAGATGAAATACATTTTCTATGTAGATATCCAATTTATGATGTTTGTAGAAATTTATTTCCCGATATTATTAAAACTTTACAGGATTCTGATAAGATTATATTTTTAATGCAACATGAACAAATATTTTCAGGACGAATTATTTCAAAAATGTATGATATTAGAAGAAATAACTTATATAATTCAGTGTAGATCAAGTTATTATTATTATTACAGTTAGGGTAAATGTTGTATGATTTTACGTGTATTATTTGTGACGGGATCTACGGATCCCGGTTTATCCATTGGGTTTTCTATCCACGCGTCCCCGCCTTGTGTGAAAGGTAAAAGAGTTCTGATGTTCGGTAATATGTATAAAGGTATAATAGTCTGATATAGCACAGTATAGTATGACACGGTTACCGGTAGATAAGTATGATGGCGGTAGCGGACGGTGACAGAAGTCCCCGTTCCACCCTACTGATCTGACTGAGTAAACTAAACTGAATAGGGAAGCACCAACAGGTAATATATGTACTGCACAGTTGGCCATATTACTGTACCTAGTCGATGCTGTCCCCCCATTGGCTAATATCCCACTTCTCGCCCTTTCACCTTCCCTGGTGTGTTTCCCGTTGCCCCTGTTGTTCTCTCTCTGTTAGGGGTTTGGCCCCTGACCCTTATTGTGTGTGTCTCCTTTGGGGCCTATTGTCCCCGTTTACTGGGCTGACACGAGGTTGATTGGTAATCAACCTCGTGCTCCCAATATTGCTCAACGGCTTACTTTGTGGGTTCATGTTAGCGGAATTGGATAAGCTAACACTCCCCCCCATGCTATCTTCCCGGTGAGAAGATAGCATCCACCAAAAAGTGCGCTACAATTCCGCTGGATCCCGATCTAGTATCGGGTGTGGGGTGGGTTATTTTCTTTCGGAGCCGGCTTTCCGGGCCGCTCCCTATGGGTATGATATTGCTACCCTCTGGCGTTTCGTGTCGGGCCGATCGTGCGCTTCTCTCACACAACTTTTGTTTCCCCAACACTTTCGCCCTGACTCTACTCTTCCTCTCCTCTCTTGCTCTAACTCTTGGACTTCCCTGTCCCTCACTCTTCTTCTCACTTCTCCCCCCCCACGCTTGAATTGCGCCCACACTCTCTCCACACTATCTCCATACCACCTCTCGCTATCTCTCTTGCCCTCCCTAAGGCCCTAATCTCCAATGCTACACCTGTGCTATCATACCATCTACCTACTGCTTACTAACTCTAACTATCTAACTCTACTAACTACTAACTCTACTCTCCGCTAACTCTCACTACTTCTGGCTCTAACTAAAGCCTCTAACTTTCTACTAACTCTAACTAGAACTACTAAGTCTAACTAACTCCTACTAGCTCTCTACTTCTACTAACTCTACTTGACTCCTTTGAGTCTACCAACTCTCTAACTCTACTACCTGGCACCCTATGTGCCCTCTCTGCTCTACTCTACTACCTCTAACTCTCTAACTTTACTACCTGGCACCCTACGTGCCCGTCTCTACTCTTCTACTCACTGGTACCCTATGTACCCTCTCTACTACCTCTAACACTCTAACTCTACTACCTGGCACCCTATGTGCCCTCTCTGCTACTCTACTCTATCTCTAACTTACCTCCTTTGCATCTACACCCTTTACGTCTACTCGCCTACACATGACGCTCTGAATGCCGGCAGAGTGGGTACGTTAATTATGTGAACTACTACTAACTCTCACTAACTCTACTAACTCTCTACTAACTCTCTACTAACTCAACTAACTCTACTACTAACTCTCTACTAACTCAACTAACTCTACTACTAACTCTCTACTAACTCAACTAACTCTACTACTAACTCTCTACTAACTCAACTAACTCTACTACTAACTCTTTTTTTTTGTGCCCGGCACCTCTTGTGCCCGGCACCCACCCTAATTAACATACCCTTCTCTTACATCAAACACGTCATCACGCCCGTGCCCCACTAAGTTCAACGCATTCCCTACTAACTCTAACTACGTGGCGCTTGCGGTGCCCACAACCACTCTGCTTACTACTTTCTTTCTAACTAACGGTACTATGTACCCTCTAACTAACTCTAACTCCACTAACTAACGGTACTACGTACCCTCTAACTCTTACTCTAACTAGCGGTACTACGTACCCTCTCTAACTAACTTCTCTAACTCTACTCTTACTAACCGGTACTACGTACCCTCTTACTAACTTCTCTGACTCTACTCTTACTAACGGTACTGCGTACCCTCTAACTCTTACTCTAACTAGCGGTACTACGTACCCTCTTAACTAACTAACTAACTAACTCTCTCGGTACTACGTACCTCCTAACTAACTAACTAACTAACTCTTACTACCTAACTTCTACCTACTCTGTATTATTTAATTATTTTCTTATTTTAATTAAATAATTATTTTATATTTTGTGCGTGGGAAGGGCGTCTCGCCCTCATTCCCACCCCCCTCAGTCCAAAACTTTGGACGACTAAAAACTCTCAGGTGCCCCTTCTTCCAGTAGGCACTCTCCCGCTGCCCTCCTATACGTCCTCTAACTCTTCGCCACACTCTCTTCGGTGCTACCCCTGCTGGCCTCCCCCTTCGTATGTGCGCTGGCATTAAAGGCCTCGACGACCCCCGCTCGTTCCTTGGTACACATGGCGTCTGCCCGTGCAATGCCCCCTCGCACTGTGTCCGTCCTGCGTGTGTATGCAACACGCCTCCTTCTACTTTCCCGACTCCTTTATGTTTACTCATGGGCTTCTCTGCCCCTGGTCTAGTCCTTTCACATCCTCTCCCTTTCCAACACTCTCCGGATCTGTGTCCTTTTACCACACATCGATGACATAGTCCGTTTGCGTCTGTGTAGGCTACACGATCTCGTTTGGGCAACGCTTGCCAGTACTTACAACTCCTGGTCTTATGGGTTCCGTCCCGATGTAATTGACATTGGAATCCTGGATTATAGCGTTTCCTGTATAGTCCTTCACGTATCGCGCTTAGGTTTATATGTACCGATTTAATGTTTCGATTGTCTAGACTCGGCCTACTGGGTATATTGGGATTGTGTTTATTTTTGGTGTTATTTTCTTCCTGTCCCCGCCACGGTGTGGCCCTGCTACCAGCTAACTGTGGACTAGCAGTCCCCTGTATGGCCGCGTGTGGTGGTGACTGTCCGCACGACCTGCTCTCGTCCAGGGAGTTCGATGTTCTTGCTCCTATCGGGGTATATTGTCGATATTGTGATGGGGGAATGTCACCCTGTCCCCCCCCCGGCCGGTATGTTTGGTACTGGGGTTGATGTTAATACATTGGGGCCCATACGTCTATCTCCAATAACTCCCCCCTCCCCTGGATATATGTTATGTCCCTGTGTATTATAGTCATGCTGCTGTACCGATATAGGCCTACCTACCTCTCGCCTACCTACCGGTATGTACTCCGCGACTTCCGGGTTTAATCCCGTCGTTCGCGCTACCCCATCGCCTACTCTATCTCTCCCAGCATGGCCTATAATAGTATGTGCAGTAAGGCCTACAGTATGTCCTGCAGTCTGCATGTGCCCTTTCGAACCGAAGTTTATTCTTCGCGAATCTCGAATCTCCCCGCGACTACCGTACTCTCGATCGGCAGCTATATCCCGTCGGGAAGCTTCTCTTCGATCCCCTCTCCTGTTCTCGACTTTGTATTGGTACGTCCTGTACCCCTCTCTTGGCGTGCGGTGCGTTTCTCCGGGGCGACGGCAATCTCCCGAAGTTCGACCCCACTGACTCCCTAACTCCATCTCTACTATCGACGGTCCGCTATCCGTCCTCACACTCCTATCGTTCGTGGCGACACTTCTTCTACTATCTTCCCTTCTTCTCTTTTCTGTGTAGTATTCCGGCTCATGAGATCTCTCGTCGACCTCCCGGTTAAACTCCACTGTTCTTCTTCCCTCTTCTGATCGGGCTCGACGCTTCGCCTGCCCTCTCGCGACGTCAACCTGCCTCTCTCTGCTCGATCGCACGCCGCTGGGGATACTCGCAATCCCCTTATTACTCTCCGTCGCCGGGTGTTGCGGTTTACCTAGCTCGGCCCGCGCATTATCCGCCGACGCCTGTGGGACACTCTCTGCCCCCCCTCTCTCTCTACTAATCTCTCGCGGTGGGGTGCCCGTAGCCCCCCCCCCACCCGCCACTTCTAACTTCACTATCTCTTACTACACTTCTGCGTCCCTCTTGTCGGACATTCTCTACCCCCCTTCTCTCGCCACTAATCTTTCGTGGTGGGGCTCCTGTAGCCCCCCCCCCCCCCCACCCGCTACTTCTAACTTCACTACCTCCTACTACACCTCTACACCCCCCTTGTGGGGCATTCTCTGCCCCCCCTCTCTCGCCACTAGTCTTATGTGGTGGGGCGCCGGTAGCCCCCCCCCCCCCCCCCCCCACTCGCCACATCTAACTTCACTATCTCTTACTTCGTCTCTACACCCCTCTCTAGTCGACGCACTGTCTCTACTACGGCTGGGTCTATTCACCCCCGCCTCTCTCTCTACTACTGCGTGGCCCATCAGGCCCACCTCGGGTTGGCTCAACCCCGCTACCTCCTGCCTACCAACTACGTGGCCTACCAGGCCGCCGTCGGGTTGGCTCAACCCCGCCACCTCCTGCCTACTAACTGCGTGGCCTACCAGGCCGCCGCCTGCCGGGCTATACACGTCTGACACGCTCATATTAATAGCACCATTCCCAATATTATTTGTTAAATCAATTAAATTATTAGAATTTGAAACGAGATTTAAATTATTTAAATTAGAATTATTTGATTTTCAAAATTTAAATTATTATTCGAATTATTTGAATTATTCTGAATATTTGAATTAATGTTATTATTTGAATTTAAATTTAAATTACTACTACCAGGTAAAATATTATTTCCTGTAATAAAGGGATTAGGGTTATCTACTACGGTACTATTAATATTAATTACTTCTAACGTACTATTACTACCCCCCCCCCCCCCCCCCCCGCCCGTACGGCTACACCAGTTCTGGTTCTCTCGCCCGGTGCCTGTAAGTGGGGTCTCACTCTCTGACAGTTCCAACCGCGCCAGTTCTAGTCGGCGCCGTTTTAGTTTGGCCCGATATAGCCCAAGCATCGCCAGCCGGATATGTACAGCATCTCGCTCACGCTCTTGCTCTATCTCTCTCTCTCTGCACACTTGCGAATCTCGCTCGGCCGTCTCTCTCGCAAGCATCTCAGATCGACTCGCCGGCTCGCTCTCTATTCTCGCCTCCCTAAGGCTTCTCGCGGCCCTCTCGGCTCTCTCTCTATCCTCCCTTACCAACTCTAATAATGCGGTTTCTTCCCTCACTCGCCCCTCTAACTGTTTCCGCTCTGCCGCCGCCTTTTCTAATTTATACGCCACGCGTTCACTCTCTCGCACCCTTCTTTCTTTTGCGGAGGATGTAGCAGACTTATCGGTTGCGACGGACTCCCGTCGCCCCTCCGTCCTACTAACTTTCCCCCGCTTTCCGGGGTCCTCGCTGACCGACGAGGCCGAATCCTCGGAGCTAACCTCGGATTCGCCCTCGTGCGGTCCCGCCCAACCCACTAACTTAACTTCCCTGGCATCGACTAAGTATGGCCCTATGTACACTACACCAGGCCCCATACCCCTACGTTCCCATAGCCCAAACAGTTCGAAGGCAACCCCTCTCGCTCTCTCCTCGGCCAGTTCTCCCTGCCCAGAACGCACTAGGTAATCAAAGTATCTGTTCGACTCACCTAGTCGTCTCCTCAACTTCACCTGGTCTATCTCAGCCCCTCCTCTAGCTTCCTTCAGTTGCTCCCGGGTCGCGGGGTAGGCCCGTCGAAGTCGATCAGAAACCCCGACGTCCTCGTCGCCGACCTCTCCTCCATCTCTCCGGGTCCGACGTCGTACCGACGGCCCCACCGTCGCCGTTCCGGTGGACCGTCCGTCGTCCTCGGCCTGTGGCTGACCGGTGACATCGGTACGTCGACCCTCGCTCCGCGTCGACTCGTCTTCCTCTTCTCCTCCCGACTCGATTTCTCTTTGTAGACGACCCCCCACATCTTGGTTCGCCGGGTCGCTCGTTATCGACGTGGCGTCAACGTGCGTCGACGTGGTCGGCGTAGCATCGACCGGCGTCGTGGGTTCGTATCGTCTCGCCGTGGCCTCGCGGATCGTTAGATCGTCGTCCGGGGTCCGCGGCGGTGTCGTTCCTTTCTCTCGACTCATCTTCGTCTTTGGTGGCTGGCAGCCACAGTCTGTCAGGCCAGTTGGTTGGATCTAGTTCTATCACTGTCAGACTGTTAGGGCAGCTGCTAGGATTCTATCACTGTCAGGGCAGCTGGGTGGATCTGATTCTGTCACTGTGACGGGATCTACGGATCCCGGTTTATCCGTTGGGTTTTCTATCCACGCGTCCCCGCCGTGTGTGAAAGGTAAAAGAGTTCTGATGTTCGGTAATATGTATAAAGGTATAATAGTCTGATATAGCACAGTATAGTATGACACGGTTACCGGTAGATAAGTATGATGGCGGTAGCGGACGGTGACAGAAGTCCCCGTTCCACCCTACTGATCTGACTGAGTAAACTAAACTGAATAGGGAAGCACCAACAGGTAATATATGTACTGCACAGTTGGCCATATTACTGTACCTAGTCGATGCTGTCCCCCCATTGGCTAATATCCCACTTCTCGCCCTTTCACCTTCCCTGGTGTGTTTCCCGTTGCCCCTGTTGTTCTCTCTCTGTTAGGGGTTTGGCCCCTGACCCTTATTGTGTGTGTCTCCTTTGGGGCCTATTGTCCCCGTTTACTGGGCTGACACGAGGTTGATTGGTAATCAACCTCGTGCTCCCAATATTGCTCAACGGCTTACTTTGTGGGTTCATGTTAGCGGAATTGGATAAGCTAACATTATTATATTTATTAGGGTAAATCTGATGTATTTTCATATTTGTAAGATTTAAGGTGAATTTATATTATCTCTAAATCTGGTTCAATTTGTTATCTTTGTATTTTATGTGTTATTGTTTGTTGTCATGTAAACCATTGTTGGTTGGGGGCAAGAAGGCCCATAACATTAAATTTCAATCAATCAATCAATCAATAGTATAATTATAGACGTGGCCAGTGTGTGTGATGGATGATAGAACGAGGAAATGGAGGCAACACGAAGCCGGAGCTAGAAGGTGTTGCCTCTAGCGTGTTACGTGTTAGTAGTGATTATGTGAGTATGTGACAAGGATAAGAATATGAGTGAGGCCGAGGCACCGAAAAGTTGTTAGAGTGAGTTTTTATATTAATCGAGAACGTGAAAAAACAAGATACACAGACTTTACTAATCAATATATTTGTGCCTGAATTAAAAGGATGTGTAACTTCCGAGCAAACCGTAAATCTTTAATCATTATCAAAGTTTTTGAGTAAGTGCCTTTTGAAACAGGCTGAAAACTTATGTATGGTTGGCTGATTCTTTATTGAAAAATCAATACAGTTCCATATATGAGGCCCCGTGTATTGAATCGACATCTGGCCGCGGGCTGTCTGGAAACGTGGGATGAAAAAATTCAAGTTTGATCCACTCCTAGTTGAATACGTGTGCGAAATGTTTGACCTTTTAAATAGGTTTTTAAGCCCTTCTGGCAAATTTCCATGATATGCATCGTACATAAATTTACCTACTTGTAGTTTATATAACAACGCCTGTATTGGTAAGATGTCTGTCTAGCTTACGGTATAAAGGCAGCGAATGGGCATCCCATTTACTGAACGTAATAGCACGCAATATTTTAATTATTTTGATACGGATTTTATTAATGCAAGTATGATAAGTACTACCCCATAAGACTAAACCGTAAGTAACCTTGGAGTTTACCAAGCTGTAAAAAAGGGACTTCAAAATAAAAAGAGGTAGTTTGTAACGTATCCTAAAAAACAACCCAACTAATTTAGATATACTAGATAATACAGACAAGCTATGAGCCTTCCAATTTAGCAAATTATCAATTGTAAGCCCTAAGTACTTAACGTTTTTGCTATGATTTAAGTCGGAATCCCTAATTTTCACCTTTGGTAATGAATCTAAGTTACGAGGGTTACTGGAGTACATACAGTAAACAGTTTTGTCGACGTTTAACGATAAGCGATTTGTAGAGAACCATTCAGAAAGATGCTCTAAGTCCAGATTGACAATGTTAATTAAAGTAGTGGGGCATCGGTGGGAACCAAGTAAGTTAGTGTCGTCCGCAAAATAATACTGTTGAAAGAGATGTAGCTTGTGGGAGGTCATTGATATACAATATAAATAACAATGGACCTAGGATAGAACCTTGCGGCACACCTGTTGATATTACTTTTACATATTAAGTATATTAATTTTACACACTGCGTTCTGGAATCTAGGTATACCAAGTAATTTAAGCGGCAATCCTGGTATACCGTATGATTCCAGTTTACCTAATAAAATCATATGATCAATGGTATCGAAAGCCTCACGGAGATCGATATAAATCGCACAAGAAGTTAAATCATCATCGATGGCGGCCTGTAGCTTATATGCTACATCAACTAGAGCATGTGCGGTTGAATGGTTGGTTCGAAAACCATACTGGTTCTTTGTAATAATTTTAAATTTGTGGAAAAAACCCGAGAGTTGGTTACAAATGATACGTTCCAAGATTTTTCCAAATACGGGGAGAAGTGAAATCGGTCTGTAATTACCAGGAATATAAGGGGAGCCGAATTTGTGAACCGGAACTACTTCAGCCACCTTTAAGAAATCAGGGAATACACCTTGGCGGATACAGGAGTTTATAAGATCTGCCAGACAACCTGCAATTGAAGGGACAGCCAAACGCACTAATTTGATTGGGAAACTATCATTGGATGGCTTTGTTTCAGATCAAGTAGATAAAATAAAACTTCCGATCTTGAGGTTTCAGCCAAAACAAATGAATGTGCTGGAGAAGGAGGAAGGTAGCTACGGGGATCACGCGGAATTTTAGTGGCCAGAGATGGCCCAATGGGTGAGAAATAAGTGTTAAAACAGTTCGCTAAGAGATGGCCCAATGGGTGAGAAATAAGTGTTAAAACAGTTCGCTAAGAGATGGCACAATGGGTGAGAAATAAGTGTTAAAACAGTTCGCTAAGAGATGGCCCAATGGATGAGAAATAAGTGTTAAAACAGTTCGCTAAGAGATGGCCCAATGGATGAGAAATAAGTGTTAAAACAGTTCGCTATTTCGTTGCGATCTGTTATAACAGTTTTGGTTGTAGGTTCAATGAGTTTAGTTGGATACACCCTCTTCCCTTTTTTATTCAGTAAGCTGTTAATGACTTTCCACATCTTAGCAGGCTGCGATTTGTTAGTGATAATTTCAGATTTGTAATAATCTTGTTCAGCCTTTCGAATAGTGTCTGTTAGAAGATTCTGATAAATAGTAAATTTTTTCCAACCTTCTACGGAAGGGGAGTTACGATACAATTTATTTGTACAGACAATACTTCGTAAAAGTGCAGGTGTAATCCACGGTTTTAAGGGTTTTGTTTTATAACTAGATTTCTTTTGGGGTAAAATATGATTACACACATTACTGAAATTATCATAAAAATTTAACAGACGTTCAGCTGGTGAAACGTTGGTCGTATTTGTACTACAATCAAGTACTATACTGTCAAAATTATTTTCGAGTACTAAATTATCAATTTCTCCCAAGAAAGTACTTTTGTTTAGGTTCGCATAATCGTAGTAATAGGTATCGCTAGGTGGCGTATAACAAGCTTTATATTTATTAAAGAAGGAAAAAGTGGCGTGGTGATCTGCCGTACCTATTTTCAAAAGAAATACACCGGATGAGCTGTATGAAGAACACGAATTTGAATAAATATGGTCAATATACGTAGTTTATGTTGATACGTAGTTGTGTTTACATTGTTTATGTGGTAACCATGACGGCGTGACTGTGAAGTCGCTCTGTTGAGACATTACCACATAATAATACAACAATACAATACTAAATGCACAGGCCAAAACAATACTGTAATGTCCTCTAAAGTTGTAAAGTGCTAAAAAATAACAACTCGCTGTTAACTAACGGGGTTGAGTAATGTTACAATTTTGGAATAAAATGTTATTATATACATACATAAAATAATTAACGGCCGAATTAAAGGATATAATTAAAGGCCCAGGCCCTTGTAAAGTATAAGATAATTTATGTTACATTTTACTGTTGTTACATTTTACTGTTACATTTTACTTTTCAGTTTGTAGTATACCTAATTGTGAAGAATACCCCAGGATACAGATACAGAAGGGCAAATTTAACCAAAACAATAAACGAATTAGTATCTGTATATAGGTTATAAGGTAGAAATGTGTGCTATAAATCTTCATATATATACAAAATTTCAATATAATTTCGACCGAAAAGTGAAAATCTGATATTTTTCATGCGCAATTAAACAATATATCACAGTACACTAATATTATCTTTATACTAATAAGTAATAAAACAAAAGTATGAAATAAACATAATTGAAGCACTATCGGTGGTAATTTATTGCAAAATTATGGCGCTGCATTTCATTGCCTAAATATTTAATGAAATTATACGTTTATACACTATAATATTAGGAAAATTAGGAATATATAATATTGGACTACATAATATTTGAGTATTAGGAAAAATTCGTACCCCCTAGAAAAGATGTGCCCTTGCGGTCCATAAACGCATACAAATAGCAATAGGCACCTAACAGCATTATTACCGTAACTGAACGGCACGTTATTCTAAACAAAATAATCAACTCAGTAAACATGAACAGTTTTATCATTGTGAGTATTTCACTGCGGAATCAGCTGTTATTTGCGTCGATTATCCACTGAAGAAGGAGGAATTTTAATTGCGTCGAAAGTCCCCCCCCCCCCCCCCCTATCCCGCTCCCCCTTTCTGGAATAATCCCTATTAATCAGGGGTTGTAATAGTTCGTAGGAACAAATGGCATCTTGGTAACCAATCCCTCTATGAGTTTCTTTCTCACCTCCAGTTGTAACAGAGTCCCTAGTTTGGACGACTTGGTGGGAACATAAACCATCCCGATGTTATTCCCGAGTACTGGGGAGGGACAGCCGGAAGTGACGTCACCAAGATTCTCACCATTGGCTCCTAGGACCCGGGTTCCCGGCCGTGCCGGCGGCCCTGATGACGTCACAAAACCCACTCGCTTCCGGTCCGGTTTCATCTTAATCTGCTGGAGTATGATGTCATCGCCTGGGAATCCACCCGCTACACGGCGTCTCTTAGAAATACACCACGTGAGTCCTGCCTCTACCGGGGTCACTGTCTCGTCCATATCGTTGCCATAGAGACAAAGACCCGCCTCCAAACGCAATGAATCCCGTGCGCCCAGCCCCGCCAACATAACATCATCGGATCCCTCGAGAATCCTCACTGCCATGGCTACAGTCTCGTGCAGGGGAACCGATATCTCGAAGCCGTCCTCCCCAGTGTAACCGCAACGGGTAACACGGCAACCGGCTACGCCGAAAACCTCAACGGGACCCAGTGACGTCATAAAAAGGAAATCATTTAAATTAAAAGAAACTCCTTTGGCGAGAACGGAGCAAGCTAAAGGTCCTTGCAGAGCGAGCAATCCGTGTGGAATAACCGAGACGTGGATTTCTTTACCAGCAGCTTGCATAGCTAGCTCCCGGGCCCGCAGAATATCAAGGTCCTTATCTATGCAGCCCGCATTGGAGACCAGATAGAATTGGTCCTCTGTTACCTTGGTTACTATAAGGTCGTCAACCACGCCGCCTCGAGCATTGGTGAACACGGATAGCGCACTCGAGTTGGTTGCTAAGGAGACAGCATCGGCGACAGTTACCGATTCTATAAGTTCCGCGGCATGGCGACCTTGTACCGTCGTCTGCAACATGTGGCTTACATCGAACAACGAAACTTTACTTCGAGTGTGCAAATGCGACTCAACTAAACCCTGTTTGTATTGAACAGGCATAGAATATCCAGCGAATTCTACCATTCTACCCCCGTGCTCCACATGGAAATCGTAAAGAACCGTCTTCTTCAAGGATGATAAATCGGTACTGTAAGGTTTCCCTTGCGGGTATCCGGGATTTATTGTTTTTATTAGAATGTTGGGACGGCATCTTGATAAACCAGCAGTGATACATAAAGTCATGGTGGTGAAGGTCAGAATATATTACATGAGGAATTACTATGTACTACCGTACCTAGTATTGTCCTTTTGTTTGTGGGTGAAGAAGACCTTCTATTATATTTACCCCACATTACTTAACAATGACTCAATGACTTTCTTTCAAATGATTGCCCAATGCTTCCTGTCTGCCAAAACTTTGTTATATATTGCCTTAAAATTTATTATGCAGTATTATATTATTATGTAGTTGAAATATCAAAGGTAATTTTTTGAAGGGGGGGGGGGGGGGGGGTAAAATCTGCATCGCTATACGACTATATACGCTATACATATACAGCTATTTAAATATTCCAATAATTTAATAAAATTATTAGTTAATAAAATAACTATATTTAAATATTCCAATAATTTAATAAAATTATCAGTTAATAAAATAATTATATTTAAATAACTAAAATTATCTTTAATTCTTAACTATTTTCTAATTATCACTGCAGAAATTGACTCAGCGTAATTTTTAGAACTTATAACATGTCTTAATTATCGATTATAACCAATTGGTTATTAATTATTGACATAATTAATATTAACCAATAGGAGATGGTTTAGCGCGAAATTCAAACTCAAATGTTTACCTGCATTTTTCTCAAATGTGCTTTTTTATTTACTAAAAATCGATCTCCTCCGCCATTTTTTAATGGATTTTGATTCTGTTTTTGGCCATTGTAGGTAAAGATTGTGTCTACAGAATAATGGGCCGAATTTTCAATATTTTGCCTCAGTCAGAAGTTATGACGTCATCAATGTAATTTTTTCGAAAAAAACAAAATTTTATGAATAAATTACATTTGTGACGTCATAACATTTGATCGCAGCAAAATTTTGAAAATCTGCCCCATTATTCTGTAGACACAATCTTTACCTACAATGTCCAAAAACAGAATCGAAATCCGTTAAGAAATGGCGGAGGAGATAGATTTTTAGTAAAAAATAAGCACATTTGAGAAAAATGCAGGTAAACATTTGAGTTTGAATTTCGCGCTAAACCATCTCCTATTGGTTAATATTAATTATGTCAATAATCAATAACCAATTGGTTATAATCGATAATTAAGACATGTTCTAAGGTCTAAAAATTACGCTGAGTCAATTTCTGCAGTGATAATTAGAAAATAGATAACAATTAATGATATATTTAGTTACTTAAATATAGTTATTATATTGACTAATAATTGTTTTAAATTAGTGGAATATTTAATTAGCTGTATTTCAAAAACTAAAAGTCGTATATCGATGCAGAATTGACCATTAAAATCACCGTAAAATTCTGTATTAGATGAAATTAAAGATAAAAAACGTCCAAATTTTACCCTAAATCTTACCCAAAATTTAAATTAATTTAAAAATATACAGTAACTCGCTCATAGCTTACTATACTACTTATAGGATATACAGTAACTCGCTCATAGCTTACTATACTACTTATAGGATATACAGTAACTCGCTCATAGCTTACTATACTACTTATAGGATATACAGTAACTCGCTCATAGCTTACTATACTACTTATAGGATATACAGTAACTCGCTCATAGCTTACTATACTACTTATAGGATATACAGTAACTCGCTCATAGCTTACTATACTACTTATAGGATATACAGTAACTCGCTCATAGCTTACTATACTACTTATAGGATATACAGTAACTCGCTCATAGCTTACTATACTACTTATAGGATATACAGTAACTCGCTCATAGCTTACTATACTACTTATAGGATATACAGTAACTCGCTCATAGCTTACTATACTACTTATAGGATATACAGTAACTCGCTCATAGCTTACTATACTACTTATAGGATATACAGTAACTCGCTCATAGCTTACTATACTACTTATAGGATATACAGTAACTCGCTCATAGCTTACTATACTACTTATAGGATATACAATAACTCGCTCATAGCTTACTATACTACTTATAGGATATACAGTAACTCGCTCATAGCTTACTATACTACTTATAGGATATACAGTAACTCGCTCATAGCTTACTATACTACTTATAGGATATACAGTAACTCGCTCATAGCTTACTATACTACTTATAGGATATACAGTAACTCGCTCATAGCTTACTATACTACTTATAGGATATACAGTAACTCGCTCATAGCTTACTATACTACTTATAGGATATACAGTAACTCGCTCATAGCTTACTATACTACTTATAGGATATACAGTAACTCGCTCATAGCTTACTATACTACTTATAGGATATACAGTAACTCGCTCATAGCTTACTATACTACTTATAGGATATACAGTAACTCGCTCATAGCTTACTATACTACTTATAGGATATACAGTAACTCGCTCATAGCTTACTATACTACTTATAGGATATACAGTAACTCGCTCATAGCTTACTATACTACTTATAGGATATACAGTAACTCGCTCATAGCTTACTATACTACTTATAGGATATACAGTAACTCGCTCATAGCTTACTATACTACTTATAGGATATACAGTAACTCGCTCATAGCTTACTATACTACTTATAGGATATACAGTAACTCGCTCATAGCTTACTATACTACTTATAGGATATACAGTAACTCGCTCATAGCTTACTATACTACTTATAGGATATACAGTAACTCGCTCATAGCTTACTATACTACTTATAGGATATACAGTAACTCGCTCATAGCTTACTATACTACTTATAGGATATACAGTAACTCGCTCATAGCTTACTATACTACTTATAGGATATACAGTAACTCGCTCATAGCTTACTATACTACTTATAGGATATACAGTAACTCGCTCATAGCTTACTATACTACTTATAGGATATACAGTAACTCGCTCATAGCTTACTATACTACTTATAGGATATACAGTAACTCGCTCATAGCTTACTATACTACTTATAGGATATACAGTAACTCGCTCATAGCTTACTATACTACTTATAGGATATACAGTAACTCGCTCATAGCTTACTATACTACTTATAGGATATACAGTAACTCGCTCATAGCTTACTATACTACTTATAGGATATACAGTAACTCGCTCATAGCTTACTATACTACTTATAGGATATACAGTAACTCGCTCATAGCTTACTATACTACTTATAGGATATACAGTAACTCGCTCATAGCTTACTATACTACTTATAGGATATACAGTAACTCGCTCATAGCTTACTATACTACTTATAGGATATACAGTAACTCGCTCATAGCTTACTATACTACTTATAGGATATACAGTAACTCGCTCATAGCTTACTATACTACTTATAGGATATACAGTAACTCGCTCATAGCTTACTATACTACTTATAGGATATACAGTAACTCGCTCATAGCTTACTTACTATACTACTTAATAGACACTTTTACTTTCACTGTTTATAATGTGTTGCATCTTCTGTAATTAGTAATAAGTGTCAACTCTAATTTGATAATTGTAGATGAAATTGTATTTCCCAAAATAAAATTGATCACTAACTTTGTAACCTATAGCCTAACCTAGCGTGGACTATCGTATATATACTGCACTTCAAGATTACAATTGAGATATTTAATGACAAATATTTACTCCACAAACACTGCAGAATGCGGTACAATCCAATTTTACCCACCTTTGTACACAAGCCGGTTTATGAAGTACAGATTTAAATGCTGAATGGTTCCCGCGCTCAATTTGAAATGCTACAGTAAATATGTTTTAAGGAGAAGATTATTTTCTATACAATATAAATATATCAGTTTGTCTGATGGTTTCACAATTCTGTGGAAAGCCGAGGTACGATTATCGGTAGGAGAAGTCTGCGATAGGTTAGTATTTTGTTTGGGTTAGTTGGTCAGGTCAGGAGTGTCTTAATTCAGTGGTCTGGATACCACCCCACCACACTCCCCATCAAATTTTCCAGTGTACAAAAATTCATCTTTTAACTACTTCAACATGGTTATGGAGGGGGTGTGTCACAGGAATCTGAATTGAGACACGGTATTCCAGAAGGCGGAATTGTACTACACACCGGTACTGCTGCCATGTAGTACTACTACCATCATGGCCTACTATACCTGGCCATGGTACTACCACCTAACTACAACATCATTCAGTAAAGTCAACCTACAGTATGCTTATTCTGAACCATTTTAATGATACATAAATGTACAATAATAAATGTAAATAAATGTAAATATAAAAACAACATACAATAAATGTAAATACAATTTAAAGACATGTTAAATAAACTAATTTAAGTGTATCTAATAGTATTTAAACAGTACAAAACGTTCATCCTGCTTAACTAACACTGCATTAAGAGAATATAATATAGTGGTGGTTTAGAGTTGCATTGCATGGGAATTCAAGTGACACGACATGACACGAGTTGGGGGCCATCTTAGCGAACAATTTATAATTAATTATACTATAGCTAGTTATATATTGGCTTCCGACACCCACCCCCACACAGACTTTTAGAAAATGACCAAAGTATACTTATAACAGTTCGCTGATGGCTCCCAGTTCTAACTCACCCCACATACATTTGGTATTAATATTCAAAAGCATGGCAAATCAAATATTGAGAAAAAGAACATTGAGAAAATAAATACATGTATGTTTTAACACAACCCCGTATTTTTCTTTAGCTGTATTCACAACTTACATTGATATTGGCAAAAAATATACATTATTTACTGGCCCGACAACTGCTGACAACTAATAAGATCCGGCCCCTCTGCCTGCTTAGATTAAATACCATATGACTGTAATTTATTCAGGATGGTTGGCTGAACTTACGTTATTTATGTTAATAATCTCCAGCACGCAACCGGTTCCGTTTTTGGCTGCATAGCCCTACTAAGTAACAATAGTAATTTATGACTAGTTGAAGATAATAATATATGTAATAGTATTATAAGCCTATATAACAGTATCGTTTATTGATATTATTACTCCAATCCCCGTATAGAGTAAACGGAAGAACGACATAGTAACTGTTTGTCATGTTGTTGTATTTATTTATTTGGTAAAAAATATTTTAGAGTTTGTTTTAATTAAATTATTAATAATTGGGTCGTCTTATTTTCCCAGTCGTTTGTAAAGTTTCCAGTTGCTAAAACATTATTAATAACTTAAAAGAATTTATAACTTTATTAATGAATTACTAGTTAGTCAACAATGATATCTTCTATCTCAAAAATTATAGTTGCTTCACGGCCATGGTCATTCTCTGCTAGCCTTATTCCATGCATATTGGGTGCTGTTCTAGCCGACAAAGACCCCAACAACTCATTTAGCTTTACATTGTTCACTTGCATCGCTATGATTGTACTAATCGCTCATGCTGGGTCTAATTTACTCAATACCTTTAACGACTTTATTTTCGGGGTTGACCAACCTGGTGCTGATGACGTCACGCTAGTCAACAGATTGTTAGAACCGGAAGTGGTTCTGCGTTGTGCCCTGGCATCATTTATTGTCGTCATACTTTCACATTTCTGTATTTTGTTTCACTTTCAACCAACAAGACCTCTGTTTTGTACTATTCTAATATTAGTGTACATATTTGTGGGTGTTGGATATTCCTCAGGCCGGTATTGTTTCAAATATATCGGTTTAGGTGACGTCGCTATTTTGGTAATTTTTGGCCCCATAATTTCGCTGTATAGTTACGCGCTGCAGTCGGATTCTGTATCATCTAGAACTGTTATCCTGTATGCGATCCCTTTATCTCTATTAAACGAAGCGATACTCCATAGCAACAACTCTAGAGACCTAGAGATGGATCGACGTCAAGGTCTAGTTACCATGGCGATAGTGGTTGGAATTCGAATTTCCCGCGTCATTTATGCTCTCCTTTTAGCGGCTCCCTACATATTGGTAATAACATTCGCAATTACATCCCACAATCCATGGTTAATTACTCCTTTAATAACTTTGCCTTTATCTTTAGTTCTGGTGAAACAAATGCATTTGGGTTTGACCAGAAAGCTTCCACAACAAACTGCAGGATTAGGCCTTTTATTTGGAATCTTGTACGTATTTGCTGTATGGATTAGAAAACATGCCTATTTTTAGGCAGTATATTAATTTGGTTACCACTTGTGCGAATGTGAGCCTGTTGATTTTGTGAAGTTGAATGATAGGGCCTAATAAAATGTATAAATTCATTAATCAAATTTGTTTTTTTGAAGTTAGTTTAGATTTTGTGAAACTTATGTTACATATCATTAGAGCCATTGAAATAAAGATAAAAATATAGCTTTACTGATATTCGCTATACAAGAAATGTCTTATAATTAAACAGTATTTATGTGGGACGTATTTCGCTGTAAAATCAAACTCTAACCGTAATGTATGGTGTTTAGTACAGTATGTTTGTAAATACTGTATAATGGATGTATGGTTTTATAAAAAGAACATAATACCGTACATCCACTCTATCTTGGATTACTGTATTTGTACTCTGTTACTATTAGTACTGTATGTATCTTTGTGTAATTTATAATTATTTTTAATATTTATTATGTAGTTATTTGTAATATATATTTATTTAAAAATATATTATGATATTATCAGTCACAATACCCTTTGTAAAATAATACCCGTTTAAAAACAAACCCAATTGGGAAATAATTCCACGAAATGTCAACATAACCCTGAAAAGTTTAAATCACGTTCATGTTCCTAAAAGTGCATTCAGTAATAAACTAAATATTCTAAATTTTCGAAAAAAACACATTTTATGTTTGAATTCCTAAAAATGTTCAATCTAGCAGAAGTCCTGTAGTTGACGTAGTGGTTAATTTGACATGCCTAAATATATGTCCATTACAAGAATAGTAAGGAATTTTAAGTTAGACAATACGCTTGTCAACATGTAATTGATAATTATTATCATTGCAAAGCAGGTATATTGTTTAAATACTGTAGTAAATGTCGACCACATAGATTGTATATTATATCAGAATTATCCAAGACATGGACATAGAATATAATAAATAAAGTGAAAATAATAACTAAATAATGAAATTGTAAAGTTATGTATGAAGTTTGAAGTTTCAGGGTCAAATAAGATTTTTGTAAATTTATTTTATTTAATTTTTAATTTGAACGGTGACGTAGTTATCCAAGTGTTTGAGCTAACGGAATATTAAATTCCAAATACCAAATTAATTTTCCATATTTCAGATTCAAATATTAATATGAATTCGATTAGGCCTACCTTTTATGATTCAAAAACTTACATATTTCTCATATTACATATCTCCTGTATGACCCCCAACACATGTGTGTGTGTGCGGCACCTTAGTTAATGAAATAACAAACCATGCGCTTGTTTGTAAACAAACCAAGACCCGAAAAGCTCGCCACCACCCTGACCTAATATAGATACGACCCGCCAAGCTGCTGCAAAGCCTCTAAATTTAGTGGGCCAGTTATTTCTCTTATATAGAACCCCTGAAACAATAGGTCTAGCGCGTCGAAAGTACTTGTCCCTAACTAAAATTATATCCTCTTTCAGATGAGACAAATAAAAAGTTAATAGCTCCAGTAGTTTTCGAGATATGAGGAGTTCCTGGCACCCATACCATTTCGGAACCTTTCGGAATTTGTTAAAATTACACAAAATACATCACCCTTCAAAGACTTTGGTATAACCATGAAACCATACTATGCTTTTTTGGTTTGTTGAATTCATTATTAGTAATCGAAAGTAAGATTAGAAGCAAAATTTTCATTTTATATCAATATATACTAATAGAGCACCAAAAGTGCAAGTAGCACTTTTTTCAAACGTGGTAAATTGATAAATTAAAACATAAACACATAGTAGAGTAGAGTAAAATAAAGTATCAGTTCCTCAAATCATTAAACGACACTACAGTACAGTATAGCACAATATTCCAGGATAGTTAATAATAATTCCCCTAAATAATATCAGTTCCTCATTATACTCAAGTCGCAATATTAATTTATCTCAGCATATCTATTACCGGTGGGTATGTAACAATAATCGTTGTCTATTAAATCTAAGAAGCGAACACTGTTAAGGTGGTCGGTCACGCATTGTCTTACTTGAGAAAGGACCGAAATGTCCTCGGGGGATTCAGATAGGATTCCCGCTGGTTTAGGTAGGAGAATTACACTAGCGTTATGGTTCTTAAATAATAACCGGACCCTCCAAGCCCAAGTCGAGCAGTAGCTTCATTTCTACATCAGGTGATAAAGAACTAATTTTACTCTTCTTCATGAATTTCGATAGACGATGGACGGTATATTCGTTTTACTGGCGGTCTCCGAGGAATTTGAGGCATTTATAGCACAATGAAGTCGGAACAGACTCCGGCATTCCGGGTTTACTGAATATATCGCCCGTCGAAATGTACAAATGTTAGTGGTAGGCCATGGTGTCATCTGATCTATAAAAAAAGCCCTGAATAATCGAACTAAGTGCCACTCTGTAGACCGAGCGAGCGAGCGTCATCTATACAAACAGCACTTTCCAACTATAACTGCTACGGCCTCCCCTCCATACAGATTCAGATACTATGTCCAGATTAGATTAGGCCCCCGTGCCCGTGGCTGCCAGCCCGTGTAGAGAGAGGTGATAATAAATAGTCAAATAAATACAGGTAATCAGGTAATGTAATAATGATAAGGCATTGATGCCTAACACCAGAACACAGTAACATCATAATGTAGTCAGCACTATCAGCAGTAATGTAATGCCTAACGCAGTAGTGCAGTGCAATGCAAATACCACATACTGAATAATTCACTACATTACCGCACCAGTACCAGAGTACTACAGTACTGAAATAGAAGTGCACTGGTTGGCACTTAGAATTTTCGGCTGAAGCATTGGCCATTTTTGAAAATACCACAATTTTATAAACCTTGCCAATGAAATCAGCACATTACAAAACCTCAGTAGCCAAACTATACGGCCAAATTACTACTTTTGGCTATTTGAAAATTTCGAGCTACTTGTAATTTTGGTGCTCTTTTAGTGTCTATTATAAAATAAACAATGAAGATTTCATTCTAATTTCGCTTTCGATTACTAATAATTAATTCGACTAACCAAAAAAGCATAATATGGTTTAATGGTTATACCAAAGTCTTTGAAGGGTGATGCTTGTATTTTGAGTAATTTTATCAATTCCGAAAAGTGCTGATATGGTATGGGTGCCAGGAACTCCTCATATCTCGAAAACTACTGGAGCTATTAAATTTTTATTTGTCTCATCTGAAAGAGGACATCATTTTAGTTAGGGACAAGTACATTCGACGCGCTAGACCTATTGTTTCAGGGGTTGTATCTAAGAGAAATAACTGGCCCACTAAATTTTGGGGCTTTGCAGCAGCTTGGCGGTTCGTATCTATAGTAGGTCATGCATGCACCGCCTTTGCAACAACACAATTTACCATGGGCTAATCACCGCTGAGATAGATGCCTTCAACCCTGGCCCCACTTGGATTATGCAGCCCATCCGGTACCTGGATGGGTTTACATAGCTGCCTTGGATTAGAGAGAAGCCACTAGTATTGGACTACACATGTACACACCACACCGATTGGCTGTCTCATATTCAGCTTCTGTGGTCCTCGATAGATCCTCAGTTGCTGATTTAACACGTTCGTGGGGCCTTCGCGCAGCACGAGGCCCAGTTATGAGATACAAATTAAAATTGTGCGACTGTATCACAAAATCAGGTTATGAGAGATTAACCCACACCACCAATTAATCAAAGAAAGGGGGACAGTACGTGTTCACCCCTTTTAATCTGCACCCCCCCCCCCCCCCTCCCCCCACCCACCAATACATAACCGCGACATCTACCACCCACGGAAGGGTAGCACGAACTTATTTCCAAACGCACGTTCAATATGCAAAGCCAGGTGGTTTATAGGAATATAATCAATGCAGTACTCGTCTTCATTATAAGCCTCTTTGCGTTCGACCTGTTTTGTATTAAAATATATTTATTAAACGCAGGCTGACGCTCTTTATAATAATAATACCTAGGGATGCCAGCTTCCAGACTTTCAATCTTTACTGCCGCGCAAACCCCGCAGAGGAAGTTTTGGTTTGAGAGATCAAGCCCATCGGCAATTGGTGTTTCAATTTCGGTCCAGGAACTCTGACAATGGGAGCATTCAATCTTAGCTGTGGTCCATTCCCGTGGTTTCGGCTTCCTTTTCTTCGTCCCAATGACAGATTCTTCTGAAGACGTTCGATTCGCTTTCAGTTTATTGTTGGCGTTTGTGTTTTGAAGTTGTATTCGAGTGGACAGTCGCGCCGGTTTCGAGGTAACCATACCGACCTGTGATAAGCGTTGGTTTTGTTGAGTGCCGGTATTCATCTTCTCTCACCTCTTCAATGTCAGATGTTGCAAATACTGATAACACGAATAACGGTATATATTTCAATACTTGTCAATAGTAATATATATAATTTAGATAACTATTTTATATCTGTACTGTTGAGCAAACTCTACATAAATTCCAACCTGTGTATCGCCGGTAGTGCTGTTGCTGTGCAAGTGCTGAAGTGCTAGTTGCCACCGGTCAGCCGGTACCGGTAGTAGGGTGGTACCTACGGTGCGCACTACAACGGCAGTACAGCAATACGGTGTACCGTGCCAATGACTGAATGATTAGCGGTAACTATCTAAACTATTATATTATTATTACCGGTGCCGGTACTGGGCTAATTAGGCCTAAACTATAATCACCGCAAGGGTTGCCGGGGCCATGTTTAATTAGATTACATGATATGGCATGTCTGCAGTGTATGGTACCGGCTGACCAGTATTGCAGTATTGATTGATTGCAGGATTCTCGATTCAGGGATTGAGTACAGCCTGACAGTACCGGTACACATGGTACATGCAGATTGGCAGACAGCCCCAATGTATTGCAAAATTTGTCAGAAACCCAGCTGATTTATCCTACAGTAATAATAATTTAACGCATTTTAAATTTGGATAAATAAATTTATTATAACTGCAATAACAGTTACACTGATGCTGCACGAAGGCCCCACGCAAATTCTACTTGGAAAATTTTCAAACTTTTGCCAAACAACATGTGTACCAAGTTTGGATAGATTTCATCAAGGATTGGCCGAGTTATTAACGTTTAAAATAAAATACTGAAAAAAAAACGCGACAGAACGACAGAACGACACGTTCGTGGGGCCTTCGCGCAGCACGAGGCCCAGTTATGAGATACAAATTAAAATTGTGCGACTGTATCACAAAATCAGGTTATGAGAGATTAACCCACACCACCAATTAATCAAAGAAAGGGGGACAGTACGTGTTCACCCCTTTTAATCTGCACCCCCCCCCCCCCCTCCCCCCACCCACCAATACATAACCGCGACATCTACCACCCACGGAAGGGTAGCACGAACTTATTTCCAAACGCACGTTCAATATGCAAAGCCAGGTGGTTTATAGGAATATAATCAATGCAGTACTCGTCTTCATTATAAGCCTCTTTGCGTTCGACCTGTTTTGTATTAAAATATATTTATTAAACGCAGGCTGACGCTCTTTATAATAATAATACCTAGGGATGCCAGCTTCCAGACTTTCAATCTTTACTGCCGCGCAAACCCCGCAGAGGAAGTTTTGGTTTGAGAGATCAAGCCCATCGGCAATTGGTGTTTCAATTTCGGTCCAGGAACTCTGACAATGGGAGCATTCAATCTTAGCTGTGGTCCATTCCCGTGGTTTCGGCTTCCTTTTCTTCGTCCCAATGACAGATTCTTCTGAAGACGTTCGATTCGCTTTCAGTTTATTGTTGGCGTTTGTGTTTTGAAGTTGTATTCGAGTGGACAGTCGCGCCGGTTTCGAGGTAACCATACCGACCTGTGATAAGCGTTGGTTTTGTTGAGTGCCGGTATTCATCTTCTCTCACCTCTTCAATGTCAGATGTTGCAAATACTGATAACACGAATAACGGTATATATTTCAATACTTGTCAATAGTAATATATATAATTTAGATAACTATTTTATATCTGTACTGTTGAGCAAACTCTACATAAATTCCAACCTGTGTATCGCCGGTAGTGCTGTTGCTGTGCAAGTGCTGAAGTGCTAGTTGCCACCGGTCAGCCGGTACCGGTAGTAGGGTGGTACCTACGGTGCGCACTACAACGGCAGTACAGCAATACGGTGTACCGTGCGAATGACTGAATGATTAGCGGTAACTATCTAAACTATTATATTATTATTACCGGTGCCGGTACTGGGCTAATTAGGCCTAAACTATAATCACCGCAAGGGTTGCCGGGGCCATGTTTAATTAGATTACATGATATGGCATGTCTGCAGTGTATGGTACCGGCTGACCAGTATTGCAGTATTGACTGATTGCAGGATTCTCGATTCAGGGATTGAGTACAGCCTGACAGTACCGGTACACATGGTACATGCAGATTGGCAGACAGCCCCAATGTATTGCAAAATTTGTCAGAAACCCAGCTGATTTATCCTACAGTAATAATAATTTAACGCATTTTAAATTTGGATAAATAAATTTATTATAACTGCAATAACAGTTACACTGATGCTGCACGAAGGCCCCACGCAAATTCTACTTGGAAAATTTTCAAACTTTTGCCAAACAACATGTGTACCAAGTTTGGATAGATTTCATCAAGGATTGGCCGAGTTATTAACGTTTAAAATAAAATACTGAAAAAAAACGCGACAGAACGACAGAACGACACGTTCGTGGGGCCTTCGCGCAGCACGAGGCCCAGTTATGAGATACAAATTAAAATTGTGCGACTGTATCACAAAATCAGGTTATGAGAGATTAACCCACACCACCAATTAATCAAAGAAAGGGGGACAGTACGTGTTCACCCCTTTTAATCTGCACCCCCCCCCCCCCTCCCCCCACCCACCAATACATAACCGCGACATCTACCACCCACGGAAGGGTAGCACGAACTTATTTCCAAACGCACGTTCAATATGCAAAGCCAGGTGGTTTATAGGAATATAATCAATGCAGTACTCGTCTTCATTATAAGCCTCTTTGCGTTCGACCTGTTTTGTATTAAAATATATTTATTAAACGCAGGCTGACGCTCTTTATAATAATAATACCTAGGGATGCCAGCTTCCAGACTTTCAATCTTTACTGCCGCGCAAACCCCGCAGAGGAAGTTTTGGTTTGAGAGATCAAGCCCATCGGCAATTGGTGTTTCAATTTCGGTCCAGGAACTCTGACAATGGGAGCATTCAATCTTAGCTGTGGTCCATTCCCGTGGTTTCGGCTTCCTTTTCTTCGTCCCAATGACAGATTCTTCTGAAGACGTTCGATTCGCTTTCAGTTTATTGTTGGCGTTTGTGTTTTGAAGTTGTATTCGAGTGGACAGTCGCGCCGGTTTCGAGGTAACCATACCGACCTGTGATAAGCGTTGGTTTTGTTGAGTGCCGGTATTCATCTTCTCTCACCTCTTCAATGTCAGATGTTGCAAATACTGATAACACGAATAACGGTATATATTTCAATACTTGTCAATAGTAATATATATAATTTAGATAACTATTTTATATCTGTACTGTTGAGCAAACTCTACATAAATTCCAACCTGTGTATCGCCGGTAGTGCTGTTGCTGTGCAAGTGCTGAAGTGCTAGTTGCCACCGGTCAGCCGGTACCGGTAGTAGGGTGGTACCTACGGTGCGCACTACAACGGCAGTACAGCAATACGGTGTACCGTGCCAATGACTGAATGATTAGCGGTAACTATCTAAACTATTATATTATTATTACCGGTGCCGGTACTGGGCTAATTAGGCCTAAACTATAATCACCGCAAGGGTTGCCGGGGCCATGTTTAATTAGATTACATGATATGGCATGTCTGCAGTGTATGGTACCGGCTGACCAGTATTGCAGTATTGACTGATTGCAGGATTCTCGATTCAGGGATTGAGTACAGCCTGACAGTACCGGTACACATGGTACATGCAGATTGGCAGACAGCCCCAATGTATTGCAAAATTTGTCAGAAACCCAGCTGATTTATCCTACAGTAATAATAATTTAACGCATTTTAAATTTGGATAAATAAATTTATTATAACTGCAATAACAGTTACACTGATGCTGCACGAAGGCCCCACGCAAATTCTACTTGGAAAATTTTCAAACTTTTGCCAAACAACATGTGTACCAAGTTTGGATAGATTTCATCAAGGATTGGCCGAGTTATTAACGTTTAAAATAAAATACTGAAAAAAAACGCGACAGAACGACAGAACGACAGGTTGATTAATGGTACCCCTACGCTAAGGCTCACTCACTTCGTGGCTCGCCCCACAGAGGACAGAAAACTCAAAAAGTACCGGGAGCATTCCAATAATTATATTGTGCTTTTGAAATCCTCGGTTGTATCGGCACAAGTTCTCATTTCTCCGATAGGCAGGAAGACACGTTCGTGGGGCCTTCACGCAGCACCAGGCCCAGTTATGAGATACAAATTAAAATTGTGTGACTGTATCACAAAATCAGGTTATGAGAGATTAACCCACACCACCAATTAATCAAAGAAAGGGTGCAGTACGTGTTCACCCCTTTTAATCTGCACCCCCTCCCCCCCCCTCCCCCCCACCCACCAATACATAACCGCATAACCGCAAACAACATGTGTACCAAGTTTGGATAGATTTCATCAAGGATTGGCCGAGTTATTAACGTTTAAAATAAAAGAGTGAAAAAAAAACGCGACAGAACGACAGAACGACAGGTTGATTAATGGTACCCCTACGCTAAGGCTCACTCACTTCGTGGCTCGCCCCACACATTGCGAATGCCACAGGTAACAAACGGGCCACTGAATATCTCCGCCAACGTATCGGATCAGGATCTGTGTTGCAGATCTGCAATGCCTCCTGCATTACCGAATCTTTTGGCTTGGGCGAAATGGATGGGTACAGGGAGAGTTAGGGGTCCTCTAGACCACAGATACATACATACTGTGTTCCTATTATGATTGTGCTCCCTTTTTTTATTTTTATTTTTTTAATCTTTATTTTATTATTAATTCAATATTTTTAATATATATTTATTATGCTTAAATATTCATTGAACAATTTTGTTATTTTGGTTATAGTATGGGTCTATGGCTAAATCATTGACAACCACGATATCAACCACTTTACGATCTTATTTGTATTATTTTAATCTTTCTACAACTGTGCTTATATTTTTGTCAGTAGAGTTTATTCCCCTGTGTATAGTTATTTCATAAACCAATTGTTAGATGCATTTAATTATTAATTAATTATAGTTTGTATTCATATGACTTATGATGACTGACCATATGACGAACTAAATACACCACTGTTGGTGCAACAATAGTTGAACTAATTACAAAGACGTTTAGTCATATCCAATATCCATCCATATGGTGATCTAATTATTCGGAAGCGACTGTTTCTAACCAATTATCTAGAATATATTAATTTATGCAGATGATAAACATATGGTGGGTGTTAAGATCTTTAATACGATATAAACATTATTTGTAGTGTAATTAGTAATTATTATTGGTCAAGCTTAATTCTCAATGGGCCTACTTGATAGTGAAATAGTGAAAGATTCTAGCCAATTTAAAAACAGTCAGAAATTTAATGCATGATTGATTTATTACCTTATGAAACTTCAAGTTATATACAAACTTAACTTACTTTTAATTCTAAAGAAAATTGTTTATTTATACAAATTCAAACATAATGTCTGACATTAGCAAATCTAATGATTTTATACCGTCATTGACCTTATACAGACGAAGATGGGTTATCTTAACTGGACTCTGTGTTATAAATTTCTCTAATTCGACATTATGGTTCTCATATGCCACGATAGCCAATGTTGCAGCCGAATTTTATGGAAAGAGTTTCCTAGGAATTGATGTGTTTTCTATGGTGTTTTTGATTGCTTACGTTCCTTTCATATTTCCAAGCATGTGGTTAATCGACACCCATGGCCTGAAACCAGCCTTGCTTGTCGGATCGTTATTAAACTTAGCTGGTGCTCTTATTAGAATGCTTAGTTGTTGGATGTCGCCACCCTACTTGATGTACCCATTTGCAGTGGTTGGGCAGATACTTTGTGCTTTTGCCCTCCCAATTATGGTAGCATCTCCTACGAAACTAGCAGCGGTTTGGTTTGGACATGATGAAACAGCAATAGCAAACACTTTGGCTTCAGTTTCAAGTCCATTGGGATGTTTAGTAGCTGCAATTTTTCCACCATATATCGTGAAATCAGCCTCTGAATTGCCAATTTTACAAGGGATTCTTGTAGGACCAGCTGCTGTTGGTGCCATCATGATAGTGATATTTTTTACAATTTGGTGCAGCAGTGAACCCCCTTCACCTCCAACACTCTCAGCAGCAGAGGAATCACAACCATTTATAACAGGCTTGAAATCCTTGATTACATGTAAACCCTACATGATATTACTGCTAACATTTGGCACAGCGGGTGGTCTGATTGTGACAATCCAAACGTTGTTAGAAGAGATGTTGTGCATCCGTGGTTACAGTGATAAAATGGCTGGAATTTGCAATGCATCTATGAATGGGGCAGGGCTTATTGGAGCTGGAATTGCTGGTTTGATATTGGATAAAACAAAAAAGTACGAAGTTATTGTTAAGGTTTGCTTCGGCATGAGTGCAGCATCTGCAATTCTATTAGCAGTATCCACAATGTTTTATGATGTTAGTTGGGCTATTGGAGTATCAAGTGCAGCTCTTGGTTTCTTCTGCATCGCATTGCTTCCTGTGGGATTGGAGTTGGGGGTGGAATGTAGTTATCCAGTGGCAGAAGCTACTTCCAGTGGGTTGCTTAATGCATCGTGTCAGTTACAAGGTGTCATCTACCTGTTATTGCTGAAATCCTTGGGTCAAAATCCATCAGTTCATGAGGCGGAGGTACAAACATGTGTTATTTTTCCAAAAATCTCAACTGTAAAACTCCATAACATGGAAATTTCGGGATATGTTTTTGCAGGATTGTATGTAATTGCAGCGTTTATAACTATAGTATTCCTCAATACTCCTTACCATCGTTTGCTAACAAATAGAGGCAAGACGAGAGACCATGAAACATCAGCTATCATTCAGAAATGAAACTGTACAATCGAATTGAAAAAGTGGCAACGGATTTCATGTGGTGCCAAGTGGAAATATTTCGCTATCAAGTAGAATATAAAAGCCTAAAAGTGATTTAAATTCAATCACCAAATAAGACCCAATCTTTATTAAATTACATTTATTACATTATTATGCTGTTGAGAAACTATAAACCATTGTTAAACGTTGTGGTAATAGAGATTAAAGTGAAGTCAAGCAGGTAGGGAATGTGTAAAGCAAGGGGACTGACTATATTATTATAATGATGAAGTTTTTATTTACTTTTTTTTCTCTACATCCCAAACTTCTAATTTTTTGTTTATTAAAATAGTTATGCTATGTTATTTATTTATATTAATGGCAATACAATTTAAATCGATTGATAGCCTTATGTCATGGGTGATAGGGAGTTGTGGTGGCGCAATTTTGTCGACAAGCCGGCACAGCATTCTTAAAAATGCAGCTGCAATGCAGCATGCCGATCCTAGTAAGCAATTAGTACCGTAAATGGAATTAACTAAGAACCAAAAAAACTTTGACTAGAGTACACCTAGAGTTTCCCTCCACCAAAACCAATATAACCAACAGCCTCAGGAATCATCCAATAATAAATGTTATACATTCACACCAACCACGACATCAATCATGTAGGACAGAAATGTACACACACTCCAGGGATAGGTGATTACCTATCATACAAATTAACCAACAGTACTTAACGGGACAAAAAATATGATAAAACAATGTGGAGGTGTTCGGACACTTCCCCCCCCGGACACTTCCCCCCCGGACAGTTCCCCCCCGCTCAAGTAGGACACTTCCCCCCCGGACACTTCCCCCCCGGACAGTTCCCCCCCGCTCAAGTAGGACACTTCCCCCCCCCCCCGGACACTTCCCCCCCAGACACTTCCCCCCCGCGGACACTTCCCCCCGACTGTTCTTAACTGCTCTTAACTGTTCTTAACTGTACTGTGTCAATATTTAAACTGTACTGCGTCAATATTATACTGTACTGTGTCAATATAATACTGTACTGTGTCAATATTATATTGTACTGTGTCAATATTATATTGTGCTGTGTCAATATTTAAACTGAACTGTGTCAATATTTTGCAGTATTTTTAAATATTGCAACCCCACTTCAAATATTGAATTTTGAGCCAGATATGATGCCATATGAGAAGTGTATTAGTATTCTCTCTAATTTCAACCTTCATTGGGGTTCTGCAGGATTCGCCTAGTAGTTGTTGGCTGTTTACCTTCTTTTTAAATCCACTCATACATAAGTTGTGTACCTGATTTCTATTTGGAATGGTTACACATATTGATTGATATGATTGACGATTCATTTATGTTTGCTACTAACAGCACCCTTTTAATGGATAAACTTAACATCCTGCTAGATTACTGGCGGGAATATAACATGATTATCAACCAATCATCAATGATTATTGACAATTGTAATGACATAGATAAAACTAGTAGTATAGTCGATTCCCTCAAAAACTAAGTTATATTTATTTAGGATCACTGATTTGTGAAAATGGATCTTGGAAATCAGTCTACATCAAGAGAAACTCAAACATATCCTGAAATATTTTGGTCTTTTCAGTCGTTATTAATGCCTGTATCATTGAAACTCTATGTATTCAGGGCTGCCGTAGTGTCTGCAGTATTTTATGGATGTGAATCGAGGTTGGATGGTGATCATCTATCCTGCTTAACAATTATATGTATGTGCTTTGTAAATTCTTTGCGCAGCTCTAGGAGTAAGTTTCAATTAGAGACCTTATATATATTGAAAGTGGCCATCCAAATCCAAAAGCTTTAATAGAGCAAAAGCAGCTGCACTTCCTCAAGGCTATGTTGAATAACCAGTGCCAGCATGAACCACTTATATATGTGAAAAAAAAATAAAAAATAAAAAAAAAATAAATAAATAAAAAAAAAAAAAAAATTTTTCTTCGACCGCTAGGCCAGGGATTACGCACAAAGTCTGACGACTTATTTCCAGTGCGGTCCCCCCAGAACTTTACTCCCCAGAGGAAACTCCAGTACTCATTTAGCTACCACTTAAGGATGCAAGGCAGAGATGCGCCCTGGCTGGTCCCTTTAAAGCATTCGTGCCGAAACGAAAACTGCCCTGGCCCATGTGAGGATCGAACCCACGACCTACGGGAGATGTGAATTCAATGCAACCACTACACCAAGGTGGAACCTATGTGCTAAATTTGTGTTGCTGAGCAAAGATAAAAATGGCCTCATGAAATTGAAAAGATTTTAACCGAAACCAAGATTCAGTTGTACGTGATACAATGAGAATAATAAAACATGATACAAAATAAAGGCTCAACCCGCCTCCAGTTATTCACTCAAACATTATCATCAAGTTCGGATCATTGCGAAATATACTAGCTATATATTAATGTTATATCATATAATATACTAATGTTTGAATCCATGTTAAAGTAGAGTTTTATAATTTGAATCTGTTTCTTCTTTTAGTATGTCTTGCGGTGCAATTTTCAAACAATCTGTCAATATATATATTAATATATACACCATTCATCTCAAGTGGACCTTACCCACAATAATTGCCACCATAAAACACCCAGCTTAGTTAACTAATTAGTTATCCTAATTAAATGTTTACAAGGTTCTGGAATTGCACCTGTTCTCAATAAATTCCATCTGCCATTTCATGCGCATAGAGTTTATCTACTCGACAATTTTCCATCAAGCATTTCTAGGCTTGACCAATAATCCACCACTAGATATTTTACGTCTAGCAAAATTCAAATTAATCCATTAATTAATATTTTATAACTAAAGTAAATCATTAACTTCATTTATTAATTAGCATTTGTATTAGTGGGAATATTGTGTTGGAGCAATTACAAGGAACATGCAGCTTTCCCATTCAACTGTATATAGACCAAATATCTATTAATTGGACTTTTCTATAACACCAATCGTAGATAACGCATATCTATTATCTATTGGTGAGATTAATAAATCTTTGATTTTGGGGAAAATGTTTAACTTACTAACAGTCATTATGAGTCAATATAAAAAATAGTAAGAGTATAAATACATTGGGTACACCACTGGGATGGATTGCAGGTGGGCAATGCAACACAACACCTCCCCAGTCCGCGAACAGCTATCTAAATCCCCAATTCATGTGCCTGTGTATCAAACTGTGTCTATTAGCAGTCATTTCAGGAATGACAATGGCTAACCACAACATTTCCCATTATTCCACTTCTACCTTTTCAGAACCCGTTTAAGTTGCCACACCAGATCCCTGTTCAACAGAATCACTTAAACGTCATCAATACCACTGGCTTTATCGGATCATTAAACGCCATCAATACCACTGGCTTTATTGAATCACTTAAACGCCACCAACACCACTGGCTTTTTTTGTCTTAATAGAAGATGCGGCAGTTTCTACTTCAGAGAATGTGATATCATCTATAAGGATGTATTTGAGCATGGTAGGAGACACATGAAGGGTAGTGAAGTACTGAATAATTATTGAGCAGTTTCTCAAAGTGAGCCTTCCAACCACAGCCAGACGATCACCTGGGGATTCCACAGTACCTTGACAGTTGGTTGGCACTTTTTTTTTCTTTAATTGCTTGCTTTGTAAGACAGCAGAATTCCGAATTTCATCAGCGGCATGGATGGTAGCAATCTGCTCATTGACTAGAACTAGGTCAACCTGATTGCCTGAGTACTGTCGATTCAGCGCTGTTGATGCTTGATAAGTCTTTAATGCAAGTTGATTTGCTCAACCTATACGCCTACCGGATTACGCTAGTGCATTCCTTCTGAATGTATTGGTCATCACATGGGAGTTTTTCCTCTTCTTTGCTTTGGAAGTAAAGGGACACTCTCATTGGCTGCTTCACAGACAGCATTCACAAACATTAAAAAGTTTAAGGCCCTAATAGTTGAATTGTTCCTTCACACTAGGATACGAATATGAAATATAAATAGAATATAAAATAAAATCTGGGACACATGGCTACTGGGGCTGTGTTGGTATACAGTTACCCTAGTCCAAGGCTCATTAGTAAGGATGAAAAATCCTGTAAAATTCCTGAATTTCGATTGACATGGTAACTGTACACCCAAATGCGCATTTGAGCTGCCTATGATATTTTACGATATTGTATGATAGATCAATTTACATGCAGTAATGCCCTGAGTTCTACGCTCAAGGAGAAGGTCGAAATGCTCCTTCTCTTTCACTCCTGCCTCATGAAACTGGAACATCATGATGCATTTTTCCTCCTGAAGAACAGTATGGCGATGCCTAAACTCACGTATATACTGCGTAGTTCACCCACCTTCCATCGCCCTGACCTCCTAGATCAGCTAAAAGATACACTGGAGGAAATCACCAACGTAAAAATGTCTCCAGACTACTCTTGTGATCAGGCAACCCTCCCCTGCCAGTTAGGAGGGTTAGGAGTGCCACTTGTATCCACACTGCACCAGCCGCATTCCTTGCATCACTAAACAAGAATAGGGACCTGATAGCAAAGATTATTGAGCCAGTCTCCACATTGCCATTCTGTGCAGAGGCATTATCTTCTTGGAATAGCCTTCTGCCTGTTCCCTCCGGGAAAAACCATCCAGTCAGTGGAATTGGATGGAGCCCATCCTGCAACATCGGGTTGAAAACCTCTTCCAGTGATCTGACCTTACCTCTCTTTCTAGCCTTAACCGTTACAGGACTGGGCTATTTTCCGTGCACCAGGACTGGGGGGGGGGTTGATTCCACCCCCCCTTCCATTTTGGATAATTACAGGCCATTTTTTTTAAAAATTGGTAGTAATGTGAAAAAATAAATACCTAGCTCGTGTGTGATAAAAAATTATATTTTCGAGTTATGGGTGGCACCGAAACGGCACTTTTCGTGCACCCACTGAAAAAAATAAAATTTCAGTAAAACAAGTCAAAAAGTTACTTTCCGCCCGGTTTTATGGGTTTTCGACCCCACTGAATCCTACCTGATGGTCCATATCGTCTCATAATGTTGATTTATGCCATTTTTTAGAAGCACCCAAATTTGAAATTTTCATGCCGCACCCACTTCTAGGATCCCCCGAAAAATACCATCCCACTTGTCTGTGACATCTATCTATCGGTCTAAATCGATTCAGCGACCTCGAAAACCTCTGTACACAGAAAATTTACCTTTGGAAATGTGTACTATTGAAAGTGAAAATTTGAAATTTTCGTGCCGTACCCACTTTTGTAGGACTCCCCGAAAAATACCATCCCACTTGTCTGTGACATCTATCTATCGGTCTAAATCGATTCAGCGACCTCGAAAACCTTTGTACACAGAAAATTAACCTTTGGAAATGAGTACGATTGAAAGTGAAAATTTGAAATTTTCGTGCCGCACCCACTTTTGAAGGACTCCCCAAAAAATACCATCCCACTTGTCTGTGACATCTATCTATCGGTTTAAATCGATTCAGCGACCTCGAAAACCTTTGTACACATAAAATTGACCTTTGGAAATGAGTACGATTGAAAGTGAAAATTTGAAATTTTCGTGCCGCACCCACTTTTGAAGGACTCCCCGAAAAATACCATCCCACTTGTCTGTGACATCTATCTATCGGTCTAAATTGATTCAGCGACCTCGAAAACCTTTGTACACAGAAAATTGACCTTTGGAAATGAGTACGATTGAAAGTGAAAATTTGAAATTTTCGTGCCGCACCCACTTTTGAAGGACTCCCCAAAAAATACCATCCCACTTGTCTGTGACATCTATCTATCGGTCTAAATCGATTCAGCGACCTCGAAAACCTTTGTACACATAAAATTGACCTTTGGAAATGAGTACGATTGAAAGTGAAAATTTGAAATTTTCGTGCCGCACCAACTTTTGAAGAACTCCCCGAAAAATACCATCCCACTTGTCTGTGACATCTATCTATCGGTCTAAATCGATTCAGCGACCTCGAAAACCTTTGTACACAGAAAATTGACCTTTGGAAATGTGTACTATTGAAAGTGAAAATTTGAAATTTTCGTGTTGCACCCACTTTTGTGGGACCCCCAAAAAATGTATTCAGGGAAGTTTTGACGTAAAATGGACACCATTGTTCGATTCGGTATACCAAAAAACCTTTATAAACGAGAAACTGGCTGACAACATCAATCCTTTCAAAAGTTGCAAATTTTAGCTTGAAAAGTGCTGACATGTGTTTTTTACACCCCCTATAACTCGAAAACTAACAGAGCTATAAAGTTCTCGTTTTTTTTGTGAGATTCAGAGATATATTTTAGGAAAACTCAGGAAATTTCAGCTTACTGCGATCAGTGCTTCTGCGCAGATCACTAGATAAACTTAAGGGAGGGTGGATTCAACCCCCCCCCAGTCCTGTAACGGTTAAAGGGTGCAAGGCATCAGGATCTGGTGATTGGCTGAATGCTTTGCCATCTGCTACACTTGGCCTAAGGGTTAGCAGATGATGATTTTGGGATGGCTGTGGGTCTTCATCTTGGCGCACCAGTTTGTCCCATCACACCCCTGTGTGTGGCGCCATAGTTGATCCATCAGCCCTCGATGCACTAACATGCAAGCATACCAAAAGCCATCACGCCCACCACAGACTAGGTAATGATGCCATTCACCGTGCTCTTGGGTCAGCTGAAGTACCATCCTCCCTTGAAACCATTGGATTGTGCCGAAATGATGGTAAACGGCCAGATGGTGTGACCTTACTCCCATGGTCCAGGGGACTCCCCCCCTAGTCTGGAATTTCTCCTGTACTCACCGACTTGCCCCATCTTACCAGGCCATAGCATCTAGCGACGGTTCATCTGTTGCCAACTTAGCTGAGGACCGAAAGAAAGGGAAGTACAGTGACCTGTCTCTGAACTATATAGTACAGCCTGTTGCAGTCGAGACCTTGGGTAGCGTTGGTACTAGCACCATGTACTTCCTCTGCGAACTTGGCCGGAGTGTTGAGTAGGTTAGCGGGAATAAGAGGGCAATTGAACACCTGTGTCAACGCATTGGGGTCTATGTGCAGGCAGGTAATGCTGCCTGTATCAAGGAATCGTTTGGATCAGGCATAGGCAACTGAATCCAGCGCTGACACTAAGGCACTAGACAACAATGAATATATTAAGAATAACGAAATGACGAGTCATTAAACATATGAAGCTGAGAGTCGCCTGGAATTACTCATATATTATAAAGAGTGTTAATTAATATATTTCATTTACATGCATGTTAGGGCTTTTACAGGACAAAAGCCTCTCTCTCTTTCACCTTTACATATCACTTCGTATATTAATGATATTAGCTTTATGCATTTAAGGGACTACAGAACTCAACCAATTTCTGAAGGCTATGAAGTGCAATGTTGCATTTTCTTTGCAAGCAACACAATAATGTATCTATTAATTTATATGTAGTGTAATGCAATGAATGCATGCCATATAGTACCTAGATCAACATATATAAGTGCGCTTTATAAATACAATTATTATTATTATTATTATATAACATTGATATCCTATATCTGTATAGCACTTCTATTTTTGGAATATATTCTAAAATACATACACCTTTGCCTGTGAATTATTTTTTCTATTTCTTTTTATTATTATTCATTTTCTAATAAAACTATGTACAGTAACAAAATTATTTTTCCATTGCGAGAGCAGACAAGTGCAACAAGATCATACAATAATCATATAAATCTTAATTAAGATAATAGTTTATATTTATTATAATAATAATAATACCTGTAAATATATATGATTTAACAAAATGAATGAGACGGGTTTATCTTTAAAGTTATATACTCGCAGGTGGTTACTTCTTGCTGGTCTCTGCATTAGCAGTACCTCTAATTCTGCACTGTGGCTATCATATGCACCTATATCGAATATTGCAGCAGAATTTTATGGAAGGGATTTTGGAGACATCAATGCTTTTTCATTGGCCTATTTGATTGCCTTTTTTCCTATGATATTTCCTTCAACTTGGTTAATCGACACCCATGGCCTGAAACCAGCCTTGCTTGTTGGATCGTTATTAAACTTAGCTGGTGCTCTTATTAGAATGCTTAGTTGTTGGATATCGCCACCCTACTTGATGTACCCATTTGCAATGGTTGGGCAGATACTTTCTGCTTGTGCTATGCCAATTATGGTAGCATCTCCTACGAAACTAGCCGCCGTTTGGTTTGGACATGACGAAAGAGCAACAGCTAATACATTCGGATCCGTTTCTGGCCCAGTTGGGTGGCTAGTTGCTGGAATTCTACCACCCTTTGTTGTGGAAAAAGCTGCTCAGTTGCCATTGTTACAGGGGATTCTTGTAGGACCAGCTGCTGTTGGTGCCATCATGATAGTGATATTTTTTACAATTTGGTGCAGCAGTGAACCCCCTTCACCTCCAACACTCTCAGCAGCAGAGGAATCACAACCATTTATGACAGGCTTGAAATCCTTGATTACATGTAAACCCTACATGATATTATTTGTCACTTTTGGGGCTGCTGGTGGCCTGATAGCCACAATACAAACTCTGTTAGAAGAAATACTTTGTATCCGAGGTTATAGTGATAAACTTGATGGGATTTGTATTGCGGCCATGATTGGATGTGGAATTGTTGGAGCAGGGATAGCTGGAGTTGTCCTGGATAAAACGAAACGATATTCATTAATGGTTAAAATATGCTTCTGTTTTAGTGCCCTATTTGCAATTCTTATTGCTGTGTCTACATCATTATACAACGTTGAAGGAGTAATTATATTTTCATTTGCTTGTTTTGGATTTTTTGGAATTGCAATGTTGCCAATGGTAATGGAATGCGGTGTAGAGTGCAGTTACCCTGTAGCTGAAGCAACATCTAGTGGTTTGCTTAATGGTTCCTGTCAAATCCAAGGGGCTATTTATGTTTTAGTTTTAAAAGCTTTGGGACAGAAGCCAACTGCCTATGAAATGACTGTTCAAACATGCACTGCATTTCCAAAAAAGTCAATTGCAAAACCTCATGACATGATGGTGCCAGCTATTGTTTTTGCCTCTTTATTTGTATCAGCAGCACTAATAGCTATTGTATTCCTCCGTACACGATATCACAGACTACACACTGACAGAGGCAACAACGAAAATACAACGCTTGCACCCATTCCAAAATCTCCAAGAAAGATCGATTTTTGGTTGAAATATTGAAGGAGAGGAAAATCATAGCTAATAACACACTAGAATATAACCCAACTTCATATCAATAATCAAAACTCAATACTGTTGTGTTGTTTGTGGTTAAAATCGACTATAATACACGTATTATGCCCACCCAACCTCAATATTATAGTCAACTCTCAGCGAATCTTACCAACTGTATATCACACATAAATATCAATGATTTATCAACATTCCTTTCAATGTTCACACTTTTCATGTTTAACAATGCTATGTAGGCCTACTGGAGACTCCCAACACCTACCTTGATTATTATAAAATACGTGTTACACAGCATAATTAGTAATTTTCATAATATCATAATTTGGAAGATGTGAATGTGGGAAGACGGATGAGAATGTGGGAAGATGGATGGGAATGTGGGATGATCGATGGGAATGTGGGAAGACGGTTGGGAATGTATGAAGATTAGAATGTGTGGAAGGTGGATGGAAAAGAGCGAAGGTGCATGGGTATGTGTGGAGGATGATGAAAATGTGGGAAATTGGAAGGTGGGAGGTAGGGTGAGGAGGTAAAATGTATATTTGTATGTATCTGTAAAATTTGAAAAATGTATCACCTATTGTAACATGTCAAATATTTTTGAACCCAAACCATATTGTACACTAATAATTCTGTAACTACCCAGCTTGATCAACAATTAGTCAGTGCCTACAAAATCGAAAGCTTTCACAATCAATAGGCCATATGTCGATTAGATTCTATTATAATTATATTAATGATGTAATGTAAATGGTTTTGTTCAGAAGAGGAAAAAATGAGAAAGCACATCACCGGGGGTTGAACCAGCGCTATACGCTTCTCTTTCAGCCCACCGGGCCTCATCAGTAGCGCTAACCACCTCAGCCACTAGCCCCGGACACTCACACTCCCACCTAATCCACTTCCATTGAACGGGCAGTCTTATGTTGCAAATATTCTATCTCTAGCAGCGGACCTAACGGCCTCAAGTATGCTAGAGTAAAACAGGAGGGAAATACAAATAAATAAATATTCAGGTCGAGTATTGCTGCCAGGTGATATTAATTAAATAAATTGGAGATGAGCTGTTGCAACTGAAATTAATGATGTAATGTAAATGGTTTTGTTCAGAAGTGGAAAAAATGAGAAAGGGGGTTGAACCGGCACTATACGCTATACTTTCAGCCTATCAGGCCTCATCAGTAGCGCTAACCAGTTCAGCCACTTGACCCTGACACTCACATTCCCAAATAACTTTATTCCCACATAATTATATTACATTGTTATTATAATTTCATTGGGTGTAGCTTAGCATAATCGGCCACGTCGCCCAGGTGGGATCGAACCGATAACCTCCAGGTTCGTAGTTTGGCGCACTATCCGATCAGATAGTAGCTCGGATCGTTCGACCTGGAAATATAAATTAATGTTCATTAAATGAATTGGTGTTGAGCTGCTAATGCAACTGTAATAATGCTTAGTTTAATATGAACTAATCGGTTACATGAATTAAATAAATTAGTCTACTTTAATGGAATCTTAAGTTGCATATCATATCGCTTAAGGCGGACAGACCTACTGGCCTCAAGTATGTTAAAGTGAAACAGGAGTGAAGTAAAAGTAAATAAATATTCAATTCGAGTTGGCTGCCTGTTCGATAGAAGTGATGTAAATATAAGAAAGCGAGAACCTGAGACTGGGGGCCTTCCTATCAGCTAATCCCACCTAGAAAGAACCGACAATTAATTTAGGTTTTTTTAAGAAAAAGGTATTATTTGGTTTTCATTCGATAAATGCGATATGTGCTACTTAGAGTCTATCCGGACAGAAACCTAATCGGTGAACCGATAGTTTTACATGTAAAGGTTCAGAAAATATGCCGGAAAGATCCATTACCATGGATAAAAGTTGTGAAATCTCGAAATGCCTAACTAAATGGAAATACACTGAGAAATACACCTGTACAAACAATTCATTGCACCGTTCGGTGCAAAAACTGTCACTCAATAATATTAAGTGAGAACGTGTCCGCCTATTATATGACACACTTATCAAATATTAGACAATAATACTCACTGATATTTATAAATCACAATTAACCGTATGGCATTTTACCCTTTGATAATGTGGATTTTAATCCATAAAATTAAATGATAAGGCGAATTATTAATGCAAATAATGCTTGTCAATAATAAAAATTATCTTCTCTTTATCACATAAACTGACACTGTAAAAAGGTTATAAGATGTTGTTTTGGGCATTTTCCCAACCTGTTCAGTAAGTAATTGCATAGCAAAGGTTATTTATATAAAGTAGGTGGCAGAACTACACCTAGTATATTATATTGCATTATTAACTAAGGGCTACTGTCGCATATTATCGCATATCGTCGTTATCTTACCATTAGCGTATAAGGTTTATAGTAAATCTGATTACATTCCATTGCTTTAATAAGTGCGTTTCATTTGAACTGCATTTAGAACCACTAATTAGATTTGCTATTTGAAACAAGTTATAATTGCATTTACTTTTATTGTTATTCTTATCTTATTATAATATTTGAAATGCGGCATTGTCATTGGTTAATGGTTACTAAGTAGACAAAGACCTGTGTATCTGTTATTGTTGAATCTAATAATTAGTTAAGAATTTCCACGAAAACCGTCAGTATTCGTAAAGATTTATTAAATACTAATTTTTATTAATTTTTTAAATATTAATTTATTCTGGTATATACTAATTGAACATTTTACAGTATACAGTGGTGTCCGAAAAGATTTGATACGATTTCATTTTTGAATAACTCACTGAAATTGAATGAAAAGACGATTCCTTGGTATTTGTATTTCATAATTATATTCCTCGTAGTTCATATGTTTACAACCAGTTTTCGACTGCTATCATTTTTGTGAATGAAATGTATGGATGATACTTAATTGAAATAAATCAATTATTGATAATCGTTTAGTATATTATCCCACATGGGTAAAATTATAAAATAATGTAGTAAATAAAATATTACAGTAGAATACACTGTGGAATACAAAGTAGAGGATTATGGTGGAGTTTCTATGTAAATGCTGGATAGGGCTAAATATAAAACTCATAAAATTACTGAAAATAATTACTGATATGATAGTTGTAACAAATGTTCACTTAAAATTATGTTAAAAGATACAATGCAGTGCTAAATAGTAAGTTTACAATTTAAACATTAGGATACACAGGTAGAGTTATGCTAGATATTGGAACTTAATAATCGAACTAAATACATAACGCATAAAATTACAAATAACATTACATTACATCATTACTGAAAAATAATTACTATAAATTTGTTTCAAATAATGTAGAGGTACATCACAGTTCTAAGTGATGCACCAAAACTCGGTATTTTAGAACAGTGTTTATAATTGACAAGGTCTACACTATTTTGGCACAATTTGCATATACAGGTACAATTCTCATTTGGCCTCCAGCACTTTTCGCCCATGCAGAATTTGTGGTGATAACCATTAGCTATCAGTTGCGCCGCTGCACGGCGTCTTAGTCACAATAGACGTAAGATCTAGACGGATATCACTTGGGTCGGATTCCGGGTTATCAATTTTTCTCAGGATAGCAGTGGATCATTGCTGCCGTTTCTCTCAGAGCATGGGAATAACGTTGTACTTTCCTTTGAGTGATTACTTGGCCTAAATATGATATCCCACTCCATAGTAAAATCTTCACCCGATCTGGTAGCTCAGTACACACACCCGGCTGACGATAACCGGAAGTTTGAAACCTAGGTACCGGGTTCGAGCCCCAACAGGGTCGGTTGATATTTTTCGTATGGGGAGCATTATCATATTGTCCTATCTGCATTATATATTTAATTCACCGTCACTCACCCCACAACAATTCATTTATTATTATTAATGTAATTAATTGTATGTACTACCACAAACCATTAGACCATACAAAACGTATAAACGGATAAATTAGAGACTGGAACAACATACGCAGAATGTGGAGCGGAAGTATATGACGTAGTTTGTAGAAGAGGCCACCAGTTCTAGATATTTTTTTTACAATGAACTGAACGTGGTTACGAAAAGAGAGATTAGAATCAATAAGAATTCCTAGTATTTAGTATTTATAGTATTTTATAGTATTTAGTGGCATTGACCTGTCTGATCGATCGGCTTATTATTTATCGATAGGTTAGGAAGCAAGGGAGGTAGGTGTTCTAGTGTTATAAAATGTTTTATATTCAGTTTTTTCAAAGTTGAGGGATAGTTTATTTTCTGTTAGCCAGTCATAGAGATGAGCAGTTTCGGAGTTCATAGAGTTGATTAGAGGAAGAAAAAGCTGCCCATGGCGCATAAGGGTTGAGTCTTCAGCAAACGGGGTAACCAAGGAAGAAGTGCAATTGGGAAGATCGTTTATATATAATAGGAATAGAATGAGGGCCGATCCTTGGAGAATTCCACAAGAAGGCCTAATAGACCTGAGAGACGAGAGATAATTATCTATAGAAACTTGCTGCTGCTGGTTGCTTAGATAGTCAGAGAAGAGAGTGAGAGGTGTCCCACGAATGCCATATAACTGTGGTATATATAACATATTGGTTTGGTAATTCTGAAGCTATACTGGTTTTCAAGGTCACTGATCACGATACAACTCGTTAAAAATCATTCGTAGTAACGCAACTATGGTGCTTGTCAGGTGAGACAAAAATTACAAGTTGCAAAAAATTTCAAACGGCAAAAATATAATTTGGTTGGATAATACAATATTTTAGAGTGTCATATTCGTGATCAGCATCCAAAAAAAACCTAGGTGGTCATAAAATCAATTAGATTTTCTTTCGAATTTTCACTATCATATTTGAACTACTTATTTTTTTCGTGCCCCAGAGGGCACATTCAAGATTACCAAATATTTTCTCGAATGTTAAATTTGATTTATATAATCGTGATCAGTGTCCAAATAACCGCTATATACCGCAAATAAATTAATTTTAGTGAGCCATAAAAGCTTTTTTAAATTTTAGCACGAAAAATACTGGAAATGGGTGCCAGAAAGGGACCACAGCACGAAAACTAACATAGCCAGCGATGTAAATAGATAGTATAGATATAGAAATAGAAATAGAATAGATAGCCCATTTAATTTTACGAAAAGTCACGAAATCTCGGTTTTCCAAAACAAACCTGACTCAAAGATACAATTACAATAAAATTTGAAGCATATGCTGAGTGCATAAGCACAATGTTCTGCACATCCTGGAAAGCCTATTCAATGCTGCCCATGCCTTTCCCTTACGTATTCGAAGGTCCTCACCTGACTTCCGGATCCATATCCCAGGTGACGGAAGTCGTCCACATGCTCAATCAAGCATACAATCATTTGAGCTTATACTCATACGATCAGATATTTCCTGAGGACTTTCAAAGTTAACTGTCATTATTTTGGTCTTCTTTTTTTTTCTTTTTTGATCGTAAAACCTATACCACGCACTCACAATAAGGTGGTAGGTAGTTCCCTAAATATATGGTTTCCTAATGAATAACAGTAAAATAAAATAAAATGACCATTCCTTCAGTTTGTTTGTAAACCAAACATGAAATCGCATCAAATTTTACGGGACACCAAGTATAAGGGACACCCTAACCATAATAATCTGAGCAATTTGGCGGTATAAATTAAAATAATAGCAATAATATTTGATGTTATAACAAAAGAGATGGGAGCACAAAACGCTGTGTACAGCATGTATTTTGTGGCGATTAAATCTCAATTAATCAGTTAATAAATATAAGCCCAAGTATTATTAATATATAATAATATTCAAGCGACCATCATGAGTAACCTATAGAATTCAATTTGATCACACCTTATGAGATCACGAACTGGTAACAGAAACAAAAGTTATTTCCAAAATAATCAGAAGTAATATTGATACAATTATGACAAGTGAGAATGGTGTTGATATCCAAAGCAATAATGTTATCCTGGATGTTAATCATGTGCAAACCGATCCAACCAATGATGTGACCCCCGTTAGTTTAGAACAATGCATGGATTGGTTGTATACAAACTCTAAAAAATGGCATCTAATAAAATTTTTCATAGTTGGACTGGCCTGGGTACCGTTCTCCCACACTATGCTACAGGATCAGTTTCTAAGAATGGTACCGAAGGACATTCAGTGTCAAACACCGACAAATAATTTGTCTAGAGACCAATATATTCCAAAGAAAGATGATGGTACCTATGATGAGTGCAATATATACATCAGGAATACAAACTATTCTGTTCCCATTGAAACCAATAACCTAGAAACTCAAGAATGTACACAGTGGGATGTTCTAGATGAAAACTTTGGCCCAACTATAGCAACTGAGGTAAGCTTAATAATTCTTAGAACTACCATGGTGACCATTTTAAACCGCAGAAACATATGGCTTAACAAACTGCTTCTTGTATTGCTAATCCTATACATCAAGCTGTCTTACTTCCTTTCAATTCCAATTTAAACAAAAAAAATGCATTAAAAAGTACATACTCACTGTCATCTCGGGATGAAACATAAACAATTACCAAGAAGGAAGAATTATCCGGACAATATTGTTTTCAGGTAATCATGCAGTTTCGAACTCGTTTCTCTATTACGTTCCAAGCCACACCTGATTATATAGATATGTAGATTATTTGGTACAATCTCGTATATATCATGTTAATTGTATTATAACTCGGCCTATAAAGTAAAAGCCTGCTTTGCTGATTTCGAGATGTGAACAGTACATTTAATCAAAGGGGGGGATAAAGTTGAGGAAATCACAAAGAACTTTCAAGGTCATACATCCAACTTTTTGTCCTAAATTTTTCACCATAATTATGCAAGTAAGTATATTTATAGGATTTAGTATAATATTTTAGAAAGCATGGACTACTCGCTTTATAATGTTCATATATTTGATTTTTTGATTCTGTTAATGACATTTATTCCTCATAGAATATAAATTGGATATGTTTTTTTGACAATTATTTAAAATCTTCCGCCATTACAACCCTCTTGTTATTTGACTATATTATTCCTAGATGTATTATTTATTTATTAGATTGTCACTAGAATCAGTATAAATATAATAATTTAACTAATTTATCTTCCGTTGTATTTATCACAGTGGTCGCTATTCTGTTCTGAAGAATGGAAGGTTGGAATTTCAGCGACCCTATTCTTTGTTGGTGTTATGGTCGGATCCCTGACACTGGGTCAGCTTTCAGATCGATTCGGAAGGAAGTACGTTCTCACCGGTGCTATATTATGCCAAGGAATACTTGGTATCATTCTTGCTGTCGTACCAAATTACCCAGCCTATGTTGTTGTTCATTTCATTATAGGAAGTCTAATGAAGGTAGGCAATTAGGCAAGTCGAATACAGTAGGCACATATACAGACAGTCGATAAAGAAATAATGATGTGGGTTATAGTTGGCAAGTCTGATGAATTAGGAAGTGTAATTAATGATAGTAGTGTTTGTAAGAAAAAATAATGATGGTGGTTTTGGTAGGAACTTTAATTGTTTTTAAGAAAATTTGTTATGATTGTGGGTTTGGTAGGAACTATAATGATAGCTGTTAAATTGGAAATGTAATGATTTGTTGTGATGGAGGGGAGGGTTATTTTGAAAGTCTAAGGATATTAGGGAGTGAAGTAGCTTTGGGTTATTTTGGAATTTTACTGATTTTGTGTCAGTTGTGGTGTCTGTCAGTTTTCTAGACTTTTATATTAAACGGGTTTTTAACCTTCCAGATCGTCATTATGCTAAATTAATTTTTTGTTGAAAATAAAAAAATGGCATTTTAAAACAAGATCCGGTACTCATTAGCAATTATACGAAATTTTGGAATAAGATAAATTTTGGACCAGAAATTATACTACGTTATATTCGTATAGTACTATGATTAATGCCAATTACAGAATATGCATGACCTACTATAACATTCATATTAGGCCATGGTATGAAAATTAAACTTGCAATGTTTTAAAATTATGGATATATATGTGTATAACGTAAAAAAAACGCCCTCTGTATACCACATTACTGATTTATGCAGCTAAGTGGAACAACCGCCATAGTTCATGCTACTGAATTATTTCCAATGGAACATCGCGACTTTGCTGGAATTTGCATGGAAAGTTTTTGGTTATTTGGATGGCTATCGCTGGCAGCAATCGTATACTTTGTAAGAAATTGGAGACACATTATGCTGGTAACGGCAGTTCCAACAGCATTGTTTATTTTATATCACTGGTGAGTGAATATAACATGTAATTCATACATTAATTAATGAGAGGGTGAAAATAATCAACGCAAAATTAATCTTGTGCAATTACATTTGTGTTTGATGATAATGTTTTGGCGGTATATTATTTCCAGACAAACTGCCTGAATTTCAATTAGTAGTTATACTAGCTATTCCGTCTTTGTGTTATGACGTTTGGGTGTTGCCAAGTCAGCCTCCTTGCCATAGCAACCATAAAGCGGGTCTACTACGCATGTGGCGACGAACCTCGACTTGCTGTCTTGATGGCTGGGACTATTTGAGGACATTAAGTAAAAGTGTCTACATGTTTATTCATGAAGATGATAGCATGTCCAACTGAACGTTAATTGTAAGAAAGCTTTCAGCAGCTTCCTACAGATGCTTTCTTTAGATGATGCATTATGACTATGAGCTGTGTATACTTATACAATCGTGTCTTACATAATGATACAATTGTCAAATAGACTTTCGCACTCCAGTGTAATCATGCAATTTACGTGGTTACCAAACTCGCCATCTGCTTATATTTGCTGCCATATTTGATAATCCCGTGTTTTAAATTTTGCCATTAAAAAAAATAATTCTGAAAATTAATTTTAATGAGTGGTAATAGGCAGTGCTTCATGCTTATGAAGGTCTCATTACGATAATACTGTTGAATATGTCTATTTTTTATGTTAAACTACTTATGTATTCGAATATTGGTGTTTAGGTTTTTGCGTTTATGTAAACACCGCATAATCATATTAGGTATTACTTTAGATTTTTGTATGTCATTGAATATCATGAAATAATGTGCGTTTTAGGTTTTTGCCAGAATCAATGCCATGGTTAGTGTCTGCAAATCGAGTTGATGAAGCTGAGATAATATTTTATGATGCTGTTAAAGTAAATAAACTTCGACTTCCGAAAATAATTAAAATTGTTGACAGCAATAAGGTTGATGAGGAGGAATCACGTAAATATAACCCTTTGGATTTATTTAGAACTCCAAACATTCGTATGCTGACATTGGTGTTATTCTTTCTGTGGTAAGTGACTTTTACCAGTATTATGATTACAGCAGTAGTATAACCTCTACTATAATCTCCAGTATAATTTCAGATAGCATTAGTACATATTGGGCATCCACAAACCAAAATAGTAATCTCTGTTGGGCGAGCCACATAGTCCTGAGACATAGACTACATAATGTGTTGGCAAGCTGTATCCCAGGTACTAGGTCCCAGGTTCAAATCCGACACCATGCTGATGAGACCCAGTAAGGTCGAAACGCGTACGTGGTTTGGAGAGATATGAGATATTAATTTCAAGAAAAATTACGCGATTCTTAAATTTGTACACTACCCGATTAAAAAGTACGCATGTGATGGGATTAGTCCTACAATTGCGCCAATAAAATATAAGTTATTTTCGGTAAAATAAACTTATCATTCGAGGTAAAGACCCCTAGATCCCTTCCTATAATAAAATGCATAATAGACCACATATTCGTCCATGGAGAGGAGTGGAGTGATCTCTCTTTGAGTCATTGGGTCGGGTTCTCGTGTTTCTCACGGGAGAGTGGACTGAACATATTGTGAGTGCAGAGTGCAGAGTATTGTGAGCACCCCCAAGGGTGGCAATTCAAAGGCGGAGGGTGGTGTAAGACAGGTTTGGGTTGTTGGTCAGGAAGAGCAGGTTTGGGTTAGGTGGGTTTGGCATTTGGGGGTGTGGCACTAGGGGGCGCTTTTAACCCTATTAAGGCATACCACCCACCACAGTGCTGAACTAGACTTTTCCAGCTCCTTGGTAGCTTGGTTCTGAATGAGAACTATTATTACCCCTTGAAAACAAGCAGCAAATCTTTTGGACAATGCATATATACACTGTTTGGTGTATTTCTAATGTTTTTACACCAAATGTATAAATTAATATACGGGACAATGTTTCAGGCTCAAAACTAAGCCAAGGAATAGCTGTTCATCACCATGGGCCAGAAACACCTCAATTTTTAGCAAAATGTATATTTATAATAACAATATTAACCATTATGATGTGTCTAGTGACCCCTGAAGTCGATGAGAGAGAGTTCTGTTTGCCCTTCCTGAACGAATGGCGGCTTTGTGAACTGCCAAACTTAAGACCTAAATGAGATCTATACCTCATCAAAAAGGATCTTTGATGTTGTAGGTAGACTGAACTTCGAACTTGTACTACTTCCAACTAGCTGATGAATTTTGGTTGGCCTTCACCTCCAGGGCTCTTGGCGTGTATTTGGGGGTCGAGAGTGGGTGTTGTATATATCAAGTTTGGTTTCCAAGTTTCCCGAATGTTTGCTCATATCTATAGCACAAAAATTCATTGGGATATACCCTACAGTGTACATTCCTCATTCTCATCGTCATTATTTTTATCATTCTGAGAATCAAAGTCAAATCAAAGAGAATGTCTGAAAGGTTTTAGTGATGAAATTCAAACAGCATTTTTTTTTATAAACCATTGGTTTGAAAGTTTAAATCCTGCATTGGCCCCTAGGTTTGAAAGGATTGAACTTCCTATTGTGATTGCAGCACAAAGATTACATCATTCTACTACTGCTACTACTAGGTCGAGTGATCTCGGTCAGTGGAAATGAGATCGTTCCAGGCTTCCCAATTCTTGATAGTTGTCGCAATTTCGTATCGCCCAAATCCCGTATCCCTTTCAAATTTGTCTAAATATGTAATAGCCAGTTGTCCACGGCTATGCTTTGTTTGTGTTGATTGCCAGAAAATGGCATGACCTCATGTTTACTTCTCCAGCAGTGTACACTGAATCGTAATCTGCGTTCACAGAGTGTGGTTGATGCACTACTACCAGGATCGGCATGCTGCATTGTAGCTGCATTTTTAAGAATGCTGTGCCGGCTTGTCAACAAAATTGCACCGCCACAACTCCCTATCACCCATGACATTTGCTAGATCATCCGCATCTTCAAGGCCAGTGTCCTTTAAGATGCGTCTCAAGAAAGTCATGGGCTGTCCACCATGCTTATTCACTCCATGAGGCTGCCAAAGTACAAGATTATGCACTGGCTGGTCCTCACGGCGAAAGCAATGTCCTGCAAAGCGGAGGCGATTTTGTTCTAGTGTCAAGCTTGGGGGAACCAATGAGACACCTCCAATGTTATATAGTGTTTGGTTGGAGATGTGTGCATTGTACTTGACACAATGAACCCGGCGTAGCATTCTTGTGAATGTGCCATCCAGAGATTTTGTGTCCTCAGCAGTTAGAGCCCAGCATGGACTCCCGTAGAGGAGTACTGGAACTACTGCTGCTCTAAATAATCGGACCTTAAGTTTCCGATTAATTCTCGGTGACTTCCAAATCTTGGAAAGCCTATTCAAGGCTGCCCATGCCTTTCCCTTACGTATTCGAAGGTCCTCACCTGACTTCCGGATCCATGATCCCAGGTAACAGAAGTCGTCCACATAGTCAACCACAATAATGAACAAGAATGGTGCAAGTGTGTCTCCTTGGAGGACGCCCCATAACACTTCAAATGGTTCTGTGTCACCGTCAACAGTAGACACAAATGTTGTCGAACCATCGTATACTGATCTTATTGCTGCAATAATTTCATCAGGAATCCCATATAATGAAAGTATGCTGAACATACGTGAGCGAGAGACTGAATCAATGGCCTTGAAGAAGTCAACAAAGATAACAGCCAGATGCCTGTCTTTCTTTTTTGATAATTCTTCAATTATCCTTCTAAGTGCCAAAATGGGCTCCATGGTACCACGACCTTTACGGAACCCATTCTGATTTCCACGGAGCAGTCTCTCAATGGGATCCCTGATGCGATTTAATAGAATCCTATTGTATAGCTTTGCAGCAATCGAGATCAATGAGATTCACCGAAAAGAACCATAGAGTGTTAGGTTGCCCTTCTTGGGAACTGGCACTAACTTATTTGTTTTCATTTCTTGTAGGACTCTTGTTGTTCGGTACATGTCTACTATGATGGGATAGATGAGCTTTAAACACTCAGGTATTTTAAAGACCTCAGGGGGAACACCATCTATTCCACTGGCACGATTGGTCTTAATGCTCTGTGCAGCAGCCTTCACTTCTGCAAAGGAGATATCGCCAATGGGAATATCTGGGAGTACAGACTCAGACACTTTTACTTCTATAAAGTTATCAGGCAATACCCTGTCATTATTGAGGAGCTTTTCAAAGTGGGCTTTCCAACCATTGAGGCGATCGGCTGGTGATTCAGCCTTAACCTTGGTGGTTGGTTGGCTTTTCCGCCCAGTAAGCAGATTGATCGATTTCCATGCCTGGGATGTTTGCCTGCTGTCGTCAGCATCATTGATGGCATCAACCTGTTGGTTTATTAGCTCCTGTAGATTAACAGAGTACTGCCTGTTCAGGGACCTAGATGCAGCCTTAACTGCATTCTTGGCCGCTGTAGTCTGTTTGAGTCAGGACTCTTTCTGCGCCTTATGAAGGTCATTTCGGCTGAATTTTGTTGTCAGTCCAGGGGGCCCTTTTCCTGCTTCGAGGGAATACAGGAACTGTTTCTGCAGCTGCTAACTTAACTGCTTATGTGAAGGCAGTATAGCCCTCACAGTGATCTGCCACCTCAGAGGCAAGAGCGTCATACCTGTTGCTCAGCTGTAGTGTGAAGCTGGATCTCACACTTGGCTGTTGCAACAGAGAGGACCAGTCATGTCGCGGCAAGGCAGATTTAGTTGTTCTGCTAGCACGCAGACTAAGTCTTACCTTGGCCACAATAAGGCGGTGATCACTGGAGAAGGGTCGAAGTGTAAATGCATTACAGTCTTGTATAGAGCTCCTGTATTTCCTACGAAACAGAATATGGTCTATCTGGGACTTGTGACCACTGGGTCCACTATGAGTCCATAGCTTTCCAGTTCGCTTCTTGAACTGGGTTCCAGCCGAAAACAATCCATTTCCAGAGATAAAATCCTGAAGATGGACAGAATTTTGGTTAACACTATTGCTATAGACCCAGGGCGATGTAGGTGATTGATGCAGCACTGGGTCCACTATGAGTCCATAGCTTTCCAGTTCGCTTCTTGAACTGGGTTCCAGCCGAAAACAATCCATTTCCAGAGATAAAATCCTGAAGATGGACAGAATTTCGGTTAACACTATTGCTATAGACCCAGGGCGATGTAGGTGATTGATGCAGACTTGCATTAAAGTCTCCCAGGAATGTTAAGAATGCATGCTGATCCACTCCATCTGTAGCTGCTTGTAGATTGTGGTAGAAATTTTCCACTTCCTCTACAGGCGCAACACTAGTTGGAGAGTAGCACACAATCAGAACCACCTTAGGAAACTTCTTAGCCAGTCTTCCAGAACATGAGAAGTGGCAACGGATGATGCGGTTAGAGATTTGGTCTATTTTGTCCAATGCTGCATGTGCAGTTGGATTCATCAATAGACCAATTCCACCATTGCCACTATCATCTGCTGACACGAGGGCGAGTCGCCAACCGCCCCCCATGTCCTTAATCAGAACCTCATCAGTCTGTCCAGTCTGCATTCGGTGCTCTTGAACACCCACTGCGCTAAGAGAAAGCTTATCTGCCAAGGCAGTCAGCTCACCTTGTCGCATTGGGGACCCCAGTGTTAGGGTGTTTACTGAGGCTAGTGTAGGACTTGCCTCAGATTCACCAATGGCTTTGTTGGTCGGGGTGGAACATGAGAGTAGCCTCCAACTCCAGAATCCATCTCCCCATCACAATCTGGCCTCCCTGGTGACCCAGGGTTTGGGCCAGAAAGGTCATCAGGAAAGGGACTCAAAGAATTGTTGGCTGCTCTCTCTCCAGTAGGGGGTGAGACAGGCAGCCGGTCAGGATTTAACTGACGCCTGTGAGGCCGATTGTGTCCGGTAATTCCACTGGCCTCTAGTGGCCGGACCTCCGCATTACTAATATAATCCATAGTGGGGGTTGAGGGTGCTTTTTTGCCGAGTCAGCTCTCGGGGCAAATACCACACCCTGGTTTGCCATTCCACAGGGTGGGTGTCGTAATGGAGTCAGATATGAGGCCCATCACCCATATCTACTCTGGCGCACATGACCCACCATTGGCTGTTGCAGCTCATCTGCTGGGTCATGCCCTGTACCCCTGCTGCCAGGTGCAGGTCGCAGTGAAGTGCACTCAGAGTGGACATGAGAACACTCTACTCCTGACCAGCCATTGGTAGATCACCATCTGCCTGGTCAGGCCATATACCCCTACAGCCAAGTATATGGGTCCTTAATCCAGGACCAAGGGCATCCTTATCCCAGAACGAAGGGGGTCCTAGTTACAGGACCAGATTTGCCCTAGTAAGAGGGTCTATGCAGCTACAGGTGGCACCTCATTTATGCTGCATGGAGGTGGCAAGTTTTCTTGATCAATGACCTAGAATACCTGACCTGACCTGGGCTACAGGTATGGTATTGTACCATAAACCTCGGCGTTTGTCATTTGCTGTCTCCAACTGATGTTTATGGCTGCCCTTAGACTTCTGTAGCAACCATCAATTCGTTGTTTAAGTGATTTCATCAGTGTCCAGATCTCACTCCCGTATAAAAGTGCACTTACCACTGTGGCTCAAATGAACTTATTCTTCAGGTGACTGGAAAGGTCTGATTTCCAGATGGTATCAATCATCAATTCGTTGTTCAAGTAATTTCGTCATTGTCCAGGTCACTCCTGTATAAAAGTACACTTACCACTGTGGCTCGAAAAACTTGGTCTTCAGGTGCCTGGAGAGGTCTGATTTCCAGATAGTATCAATCATCAATTTGTTGTTCAAGTGATTTCGTCAGTATCCAGGTCTCACTCCTGTACAAAAGTAGTAGTAGTAAGTTTATTGACTCAATACATACGCAAAAACTTTGAAATTAACAACCAATTTGAAAATAAGAGTATTACAATATTGGATCCACAATAATAAAGGCAAAATATACTGCAAAATGCACGACTTGAATAGTAAATAGAGTACAGGGGTAAGTCTGTTGTAGTAAAGTATTTTAGCACAAAATGTTTAGCCATATAACAACGTAATAAAGAAAAATGAGGCAAAACAAATCTAACTGCACTGTACCATAATGAATCTTATATATTACTACATGTCATAAGAAGCTAATACCTCCTGAATATATTTACAAACAGTTACCAAATCAGCATTATCATAAAAGAAGATATGGGCGCTACCAAATTTAAAGGTACTAAACTTTCTCTAAGTCGATGCATGATAGGGCAGGACAGCAGTACGTGAGGCTCATCCTGCACGGAGGCACTGTCGCATATACACACTCGGTCACACACAATCGGCCCCACTCAATTCGTAGGTTATGGGACATTAAGCGGATTCTACTAAAACATACATGAGTCCAATCATGTATGTTGTGTGTAACATGTATCATGTATGTGTATCATGTATGTAATTATGTATGTGAGGTTCCACCTTGGTCTAGTGGTTCACATCTCCCGTAGGTCGTGGGTTCGATCCTCACATGGGCCAGGGCAGTTTTCGTTTCGGCACGAATGCATTAAAGGGACCAGCCAGGGCGCATCTCTGCCTTGCATCCTTAAGTGGTAGCTAAATGAGTACTAGAGTTTCATCTGGGGAGTAAAGTTCTGGGGGGACCGCACTGGAAATAAGTCGTCAGACTTTGTGCGTAATCCGTGGCCTAGCGGCCGAAGAAAAGAAAAAAAAAATCAGGTACACATAATTTACTGGAGACATAATAAAGCGGATGTGGCTTCAGCAGTGGGTTCATTACTGTTCGATAGGTTTTACACTTTGTAGCAGTCTCCGGCTTACCCAGGGTCACTGTACGAGTATCGGATAATGGTTCACCATCAAAGTCTCTTGTAAGCAACTTATATGCTGGTGTATTTGCATCCCTAGTAGTAGCAAGTTTATTGTCGTTCCAAAACATTATAATATATAAACACAATACACAAATCAAATTCACACACAATCACAACTTGAACACAAGCAACTTTGTCACAAACACACCTACACAACTTGAAAATTTGATGAAGTGGGATTTCATTATCTATCTCATTTAACATTTTGGACATAGATTTTTTCCTAGCTGTATTAATACAGTAATTTCAGTGAGGGAATACCACCCTCTATCTCGCATAATTCTACAGGTACCTGAGTTCTTACTGACATTAATGACTCTTATTTATGAATTAATTAATTAATGTTAGTCTTAATTAATGTTAAATTCCTAATTCTAAAATTCTTAATTAATGACATTAATGAATGAATTATCCTACCGTAATACTGTTCTATAGGTTTTATATTATCGGTAAGCCAAGCCTCCCAACATTGACGAAACTACTCCAGCCTCAATTACACGACGTTAACGTTTAATACAGTAAGGCATTGTTGAGTTCAATGCACAGAATATTGTGAATTTATTACAAGTTACTTCACAAAGGTCTTCAAGGTCCAAAAGGTTCTTCTTCAGGTTCACAAAGTGCAATTTTAGGCTACTAGAAACTTTTCCGTCATTGGTGAAAGCAGCTCCAAGATAATTATAATCTGTACAATGACATATTATGCTTTGGTCTCCAATTTCTAAAGCTACTTTATCGTTATCTGAACCGTTAAGTGCAAAAAATTTCGTTTTTTTTTATATTTATTTTGATTCCAGATAGGCTACAAAATTGTACTAATGCTTCTAATTTAAGGAGACAAGCTTTACGAGTCGTAGCAAATCTAACCATATCATATCAATAACTAGTGACGGGCCTAGCGGCCCGATAAGGAACCGACTTTTTATTTTAAATAAAAGAGACAACGAGAATTAGTATAGAACTAATAGTTATGTAAAAATACAATCATATTTCATACAATAATTATTAATAAATTCGATATATTATTAGTTGCTCAATTCTAGAACAAAATCGACCTGCAACTAGTGAAGACCTCGTTTTGGTAATTTCGAAACCACGCTGGTGCGATGCGCGATATCGTGTTTAGTTAATAAATTGAAAACTCCATCAATTCATGTGCAACCAGTAATAAGAAATCGCGATAAATGTAATTAAATAAAAATTATTCTAGAAAAATTTTCCTCAAAAAGTATGAAGTATTGGCATTGGTGACGCGAAACTAGGCTAGTAAGATTCAGGATATTGCGTTTAATATAAAAATCGAAAACGCTATCGAATTCCGTAAAGGCGTTAATAAAATACTGCAACTTTTTTGAAATTTGTAAAATTCTAGAACTAGAAAAAAATAATTTTTGAACGGCGCTGTTTGGGGTTTCGAAACATGGATAGGCTGAAAGAGGACATCGAATTAAGTTGAAAAATGAAAACCCCATCGAATTTGGACAAAGCGTTCCGGAGTTATAGCGGATCGAAAAAAATTGACCCCCCCCAGTCGCCAAAAATTTACAGTAATTTAAAATTTTGCAAAAAAATTTTTTTGCGTTATTTTTGATGGCGAATCGATTGGCAGTACTGGCTACGAAAAATTTTTTTTGAAATTTTTGGTCAGAAAAAAAAACATGGAAAAAGTATATTCTTAAAAAGATTTGATGTTTTTGCCTATGGTCAGAGAATGATCCAACTCTGTAACTTGGCAATCGCTCAAATCCATTCAGCTGAATGGCACAGTAGAGTAAACTAAAGTAAATTCCCTATACAATGTTCTGAAGGGGTGACTGACAGAGAGTAATCCAACAATAAAACATTTCGCAATAATGTTGGCATTAATGTAGCCAACTCACTGTGTACGTAACAGTCATTCAGCTTACATTAGCAGAGTGAGATATTCCCATAGATTGCATTGGGAAGAGTAATTCAGCTGAGGCGATAATAGATTTCTAACTAAACCAACCAGTTAATATTTGCTTTGACAGAGTGTCCTAGGGCCTAAACAAACAGTATTGGTGTACTAAGTGAATAATCTTGGCAACCTCATCGATTTATACTAAGCCTTGTGTAGAAATCCATTACGTAAGCCATTTTTCATCACACCAGCTGTTATTGGTGATATTTTACCATTGCGCCTATGGCGTTTTTTCGTTTATGTCTATTTTTCGAGCCCACGGCTCATGGACGAAATAGCGGAACATACCAGGGACCTTAGAATCGCGGTATCCAGTCGCTGTGAAAATTTCATCAAAATCGTTAGAGTAGTTTTGGCTATAGATTAGCCAGCCAGCCAGCCAGCCAGTCAGCTAACAATTCTTACAGTAATGAACCTCTCGGTTCCTAACTAGAGACGGCGTCAAGACGCCGTTAAGCAAGTCGGAAGTCATCAATCAAATGTAAATTCCCTCAACAATGTTTACCTATGGTCAGAATGGAAGTGCTATTTACCTATGGTCAGAGAGAGATCCCACTCTGTAATTTGGCAATTGCTCAAATTCATTCAGTTGAATGGCACAGTAGAGTGAACTCAACCTCAACAATTCCCTCAACAATGTTTGTCTATGGTCTGAAAGAACTAACTGTCATTCAGCTTGCACAATGTCAATCACCTACAGTATAAAACATTTAGAATGCCACAGTGGGCAGTCAGTCAGTCAGCCAGTCAGTCAGTCAACAATTCTTACAGTAATCAAGTCTAACGACTTGCTAATTATAAATAAAAGAGACAACGAGAATTAGTATAGAACTAATAATTATCTAAAAATACAATCATATTTCATACAATAATTATTAATAAATTCGATCTATTATTAGTTGCTCAATTCTAGAACAAAATCGACCTGCAACTAGTGAAGACCTCGTTTTGGAATTTCGAAACCACGCTGGTGCAATGCGCGATATCGTGTTTAGTTAATAAATTGAAAACTCCATCAATTCATGTGCAACCAGTAATAAGAAATCGCGATAAATGTAATTAAATAAAAATTATTCTTGAAAAATTTTCCTCAAAAAGTATGAAGTCTTGGCATTGGTGACGCGAAACTAGGCTAGTGAGATTCAGGATATTGCGTTTAATATAAAAATCGAAAACGCTATCGAATTCCGTAAAGGCGTTAATAAAATACTGCAACTTTTTTGAAATTTGTAAAATTCTAGAACTAGAAAAAATTAATTTTTGAACGGCGCTGTTTGGGGTTTCGAAACATGGATAGGCTGAAAGAGGACATCGAATTAAGTTGAAAAATGAAAACCCCATCGAATTTGGACAAAGCGTTCCGGAGTTATAGCTGATCGAAAAAAATTGACCCCCCCCCAGTCGCCAAAAATTTACAGTAATTTAAAATTTTGTAAAAAAAATTTTTTGCGTTATTTTTGATGGCGAATCGATTGGCAGTACTGGCTACGAAAATTTTTTTTTGAAATTTTTGGTCAGAAAAAAAAACATGGAAAAAGTATCTTTTTTAGGAATAAAAAGATTTGATGTCTTTGCCTGTGGTCAGAGAATGATCCAACTCTGTAACTTGGCAATCGCTCAAATCCATTCAGCTGAATGGCACAGTAGAGTAAACTAAAGTAAATTCCCTATACAATGTTCTGAAGGGGAGACTGACAGAGAGTAATCCAACCAATAAAACATTTTGCAATAATGTTGGCATTAATGTAGCCAACACACTGTGTACTTAAGTCATTCAGCTTACATTAGCAGAGGGAGATATTCCCATAGAATGCATTGGGAAGAGTAATTCAGCTGAGGCGATAATAGATTTCAAACTAAACTAACCAGTTAATATTTGCTTTGACAGAGTGTCCTAGGGCCTAAACAAACAGTATGGGTGTACTAAGTACAATAATCTTGGCAACCTCATCGATTTATACTAAGCCTTGTGTAGAAATCCATTACATAAGCCATTTTTCATCACGACACCAGCTGTTATTGGTGTTATTTTACCAATGCGCCTATGGCGTTTTTTCGTTTATGTCTATTTTTCGAGCCCAGAGGCTATGGACGGAGTAGCCGATCATGCCAGGGACCTTAGAATCGCGGTATCTAGATGCTGTGAAAATTTCATCAAAATCGTTAGAGCAGTTTTGGCTGTAGATCAGCCAGCCAGTCAGTCAGCCAGCTCAGCCAGTCAGCAATCAGCAAACAATTCTTACAGTAATCAAGTCTAACGACTTGCTAACTAGTGACGGGCCTAGCGGCCCGATAAGGAACCGACTTTTTATTTCAAATAAAAGAGACAACGAGAATTAGTATAGAACTAATAATTATGTAAAAATACAATCATATTTCCTACAATAATTATTAATAAATTCGATCTATTATTAGTTGCTCAATTCTAGAACAAAATCGACCTGCAACTAGTGAAGACCTCGTTTTGGAATTTTGAAAACACGCTGGTGCGATGCGCGATATCGTGTTTAGTTAATAAATTGAAAACTCCATCAGTTCATGTGCAACCAGTAATAAGAAATCGCGATAAATGTAATTAAATAAAAATTATTCTAGAAAAAATTTCCTCAAAAAGTATGAAGTCTTGGCATTGGTGACGCGAAACTAGGCTAGTGAGATTCAGGATATTGCGTTTAATATAAAAATCGAAAACGCTATCGAATTCCGTAAAGGCGTTAATAAAATACTGCAACTTTTTTGAAATTTGTAAAATTCTAGAACTAGAAAAAATTAATTTTTGAACGGCGCTGTTTGGGGTTTCGAAACATGGATAGGCTGAAAGAGGACATCGAATTAAGTTGAAAAATAAAAACCCCATCGAATTTGGACAAAGCGTTCCGGAGTTATAGCGGATCGAATAAAATTGACCCCCCCCCAGTCGCCAAAATTTTACAGTAATTTAAAATTTTGCAAAAAAAATTTTTTTGCGTTATTTTTGATGGCGAATCGATTGGCAGTACTGGCTACGAAAATTTTTTTTTGAAATTTTTGGTCAGAAAAAAAACATTGAAAAAGTATATTTTTAAAAAGATTTGATGTCCAGAAAACCATCACACCCGACTGCCACTTTGATCATAATATATGATCATAATATATTGATCATAATTTATATATATAATACTAAATAGTAAGCAGCTTGTCACTGCCCTTGCCTAAACTACGATAGTTGCCAAAAATATACAAACAGATTTCAATACTAATTTTGTACATGTATATAAAGCTCTTGTAAAGGCATCACCTTACACACTGTATATATCGAATCAGGGTAAAAAAAACTCCTCATCGCCATGCGTACATCACCGGACTCCGCAACACTGGTATTGATTATGTTTGCTACACGCTCCTTTGCATCCATCCACTCAATTAAGGTATGTTGCTTCCCAATAATGTCAAAAGCTTCAACCAACTTCTGTGACAAATTTGAAACAACTTGTTGCAGTTGAGTTACCTTCCTTACTTCCTCGCGAAGGAATCTTAACTCATCCAGGATTTCAACTTATCTTTCCGCATGGCAGTCCTTATTTATTTTGCCACCAACTCCGTTCGTTCGTTTGTTCGTTCATTCGTTCATCCATTTGTTTCCGTTCGTCCAGCTTGATAATCAGATACTATGTCTGCAAGTTGCATAAGGTTTAAGGGGTGTTCGGACACTTCCCCCCCGGACACTTCCCCCCCGGACAGTTCCCCCCCGCTCAAGTAGGACACTTCCCCCCGGACACTTCCCCCCCAGACACTTCCCCCCCGCGGACACTTCCCCCCCCCCGACTGTTCTTAACTTCGCACATTCGTATTTTTCATTTTGTAAGGTAAACGGACCGCTTGTATACAGATAAGTTGTATCCAATTTTCCTTTCGTAGCTCAGGGTAGTGATCTTTTGCATCCCGATTTAACATTTTATATCCAAGTTTTATTTATGGGTTTTATCAATGCAATTACATCGTATTGTTTGCTAATCTTTAAACAATTAATTATATTAGATGACCTATAAATTCCATCCACGGAATGATATACTGTTTTTATTAACTATAGAATTATAATAATTAATTGTTTTAATTATAGGTATTATTATGTAATAGTCTTCTTCAAATTGTAGCAGATGGGGATGAATATTATTGTTGCAATCAAAATTATACCTCTCCAGGGTAAAATCGACATACGTCGATCTGTATTCTGTGTTCAGCATTACATATTGATATACATTTACTACTATACATACTATATAGATATTATACACACTACATATTAAATTTCCTGGTTACTTGCAATATTTTTAATAGGATTTTGTTGAATTATATAATATTGTAGTAATTAATATATTAAATTGGTTAACATTCAATACAGCTCCTACTTTAGGCTTAGTCAATTTATTATCTGATGATACAAACATGAATTAATTATTTCAAAGTGGTCTTAAGTCTTTCACCACGGGCACTCAGGGAAATGCCGGGGTCTGGGGGCGATAACCCCCAAGAAAAGAAGCGGGGGTTTGGGGGCGGTAGCCCCCAACAAAAGAAGCGAGGGTTTGGGGGCGGCAGCCCCCAATTAAAAGAAATTAAAAGAATTAAAGGAATTAAAAGAAAAACAAACAAAATTTGACTATAAAAATGTTTCTTTTATAATTTTGAAAAAACTTGTCTAGATACAACTTGTCCTGTAACCATCTTTAACTTTTGTTTATTGCTTTGATGCACCCAGATTAATTTTAACACTTTAACTGGGGGGGGGAAGTGTCCGGGGGGCAAGTGTCCGGGGGGGCAGTGTCCGGGGGTAGGTGTCCTACTTGGGCAGGGGGGAAGTGTCCGGGGGGGAAGTGTCCTAGATCCGGTTTAAGGAGCTAATATCCACCGGCTCCATTGGATAGAACTCATTGACAAAACCAGAGTTATGCGGGTTACTTCTCTGGTGCTCACTCGCACTTCTTCTACACATTTACTATACAGTTTTTCCGTCATTTCTTGTAGCCCAGTAGTTTCCTGCTTTTTATTAAACTTCTCCTTTAAATGGTTCCTAATGTCGTCTTTTAAATTCAATGGAAGTTCCTGGCTCCCAATTCCTTGACTTCTAGAAAAACTTCTCCAGAAATTCCTTCTACTAGGGTTTATCCTCATTGTTACCCCTCTAACATTTTGTTTACTTAGTAAATTCCGTAGCCGTCGAGTATTCCATTTAGCCTCCTTAAATGCAATACCAAATTCATCACCATCCGTTTTCCCATTTTTCATGTCGTACAATTTTTTCGTTGCTTTTGAACACTCATTTAAGCTCTTATTCCTTACTCGAAAATTCTTTGTGTACTTTCAAAGTTTAGTTGCGGGAATGAACTTTACTGCCGATTTACTAATAATTATTATTGCAACTATTATAGCGACCAATTCTGTTAGTCGCTATAATAATTTTCGAAAAGTTTCATGTAAAAACAAAATTATATATCTACAAGACTACAGTACTACCACATCATACATATTGCTGTGAAATACTTGTAGCATTACATAATATACATGGTTTTAAAACACTTATAAACGATTTAGAAAAAATTCAGAACTATGGCCTACGTGTTGTCTACAGTAAAAAAATACGCGATTTAACAGGTACAGAATTGAGAACTTTGTCTAAGCAACCAACTCTATTCGCATTCCGAGAGTATATGGCTATGAAATTCTTTTTTAAATATCTATTCCAGATTAGCAAACCATTTCAAGAGCAACCTTTGCCATTCATTCTAAATAACACTACACAACTGAATAAACGTACTAATAAAATAAAACTTCCCAAAACTAATAATAATGTAGCCTATAACAGCTTCATCCTAAATTGTGCTCGCTTGTGGAATAAACTTGATCGCAACTTCAGCGAAAAAAGAAATTTTAACGCATTTAACGCAGCCATTAAGCAACTCTACTACACTTCTTTTGAAAGAGATAGTATCACATAAACTTACCCCCCCCCCCCCCCCCTCCCCCCTCCCCCACCCACCCACCCACCCACCCCCAAACTGCTTGCTCCTGTAAGGGAATACTGTATTTCTGTATTGATTATTGTGCTCTATTTCTTAGGTAATTTTTTTGTATACATAGGTCTACAGTAAGTACGATTATGCAGTAGAACTAGCATAAGGTAGTTGACGCTTATTCTCTACCAATTAACAGCTGTGTCTGGACTCTCCCGACTGAGCTGCCTCCATTTTTATTATTTTATAAAAGGGAGTTTAAGAGAATAAAAGATAAATAATAATAATAATAATAATGTTCCCATAACATGTAATTCGGCTGAGCCCACCACCGCCATAATGATTATTCACATAACATAGTTTATGCTCACATTACATTGATTTATATTAAAATCGAGTTATATTGGTGTTGGAAGGGTCTCAAACTCGCTTCATATTTAAAATTGATTTTTATGGCTGACAAGAGGTAGGTCACTGCATCAGCGCCATTGTGGGGGGTTGGGGTGTTACATAGGAACAATAAGCTGTAGTAGGATTGAAGAGTTTTAGGAACACAGACTCACTTGCGTACCTTTTCAACAGCTTTGATAGGAACACAGACTCACTTGCGTACCTTTTCAACAGCTTTGATAGGAACACAGACTCACTTGCGTACCTTTTCAACAGCTTTGATAGGAACACAGACTCTCTTGCGTACCTTTTCAACAGCTTTGATAGGAACACAGACTCACTTGCGTACCTTTTCAACAGCTTTGATAGGAACACAGACTCACTTGCGTACCTTTTCAACAGCTTTGATAGGAACACAGACTCACTTGCGTACCTTTTCAACAGCTTTGATAGGAACACAGACTCACTTGCGTACCTTTTCAACAGCTTTGATAGGAACACAGACTCACTTGCGTACCTTTTCAACAGCTTTGATTTACAGTGAATTTAAATGAGGTTTGCATTACATTTTATATAGGACTACATTTGACAGATAGTGGCGCTCGAGTGCAAATTGATCGGAAGTGAAATTAAATTAAATTTATTGTTTTGATTAGAAAACACCACCAATATAACCTTCTCCTTTCCCATTTTTTAAATTAAATTAATGTTTAAACCCTCTAAACACATAGTTTATGATTGCGTTCGTTTATGACAAATTAATTTGAAAATCAAAGTGTTCTGATGATCACACTGTTAATTATACTTTTATGTAGTGGCAACACAATGTTACATACTTTCATTTTTCTTTCACAAATTCAGGACATTTAACTCAATGACTTATAACATTCTGTCAATGAATATCGAATCATTGGCTGGAAATCCATACTTAAACTTCGCTATTGCTGGATTGGTTGAAATTCCATCCTACATCGCTGCTTATTACATTATCAACCGCTGGGGGCGTGTTTATCCAACTGTAGCCTTCCATATAATCGCTGGGGTATTTCTTGCTGCAAGTGGTCTCGTTCCAGTTCAAGGTACGTATGATCCGCTTCGTATGGAATTAATGATGGAATTAGTTGATAGAGAAATCACATGATTGGTTGAAAACTTCTATGGGAGACTTATAACAAGCAGAATCATGAAAGAAAATAATTTCTTTACACCACCACATTTGACTATCCAAACTTATAATAGGTTTAGGTTTGTTTACTCACTTAATTTCCACAGACATACCATATAAAATATCTGACATAGAGATATAATTGTGTTACTTTTCAACGTTACGACCCAAGCCGAGTGAATTCATGTACCGTGCGAGCGCGGCGAGGGAGGTTTACATAAATGTACAAGGGTGATAAACGCTAAATAGTGTCCTTTTCACACACAGAAGGGTGTACGTGATATTGTTATATTATGTCAACTTATCGGCGTACTTAATGCTTAATAATTATTATTAGTCGCCGTATTATTATTGTACTTACAATATTTACATTTGTATTATTTAAATTACTATTACCTGTGTTAGACAAATGTTTGAACAAATTCGTCGCGATTTTCATGAAAACCGCAATAGTCGCAAACGTTCTATCCTAATTAATATTAGCACTATTGTATTGCAGATAGCCCCGACCTGCAACCATTATCTATTACTCTCGCAATGGTAGGGAAACTTTGCAACTCCTCCAGTTTCGCTATCATTATATTCTTCACTGCTGAGGTCTACCCTACCGTGATCCGGTCCATGGGCAGTGCCTCCTGTGTGGCTTTCGCCGACTTGGGTTCCATATTAGGTCCTTATGTCCTCAAGTTGGTAAGTTCCATTCATAATCTTAGTCTCACATTAGCCACAATTTGAAGTTCACATGTCAATTATATTTCCCTTCACTAATCGTGACTTCAACTTAAGAACTACTACTGTTAAGTTACTTCTTAACTACTGTTAAGTTACTTCTTAACTACTGTTAAGTTACTTCTTAACTACTGTTAAGTTACTTCTTAACTACTGTTAAGTTACTTCTTAACTACTGTTAAGAATATCGACTATCTGCTACTGATGTTCCTAAACGATCGCCTTATGCCAAATGATAACTTAGACTCTCATTAAATTAATTTATAGCAATTTAGTGTATATAATATTAATAATTAATATTATTTTTCATTAATGTCTAGGGATCATTTCATTATACGGCACCGTTTCTATTTATCGGTTCTATGAGTGTTGTTGGCGGATTACTGTCCTTACTACTACCCGAGACCTGGCATAGACCACTAATCAACACCATCGCAGAAGGCGAAAAATTAAAACATATGATTGCGATCAACAAAGATCAGAAAGATCACGATGCCAATCCGTTGATAGACGGGGAAGACACTACCAATAATTTAAATTGTGTGACACTATAATGTTGGCCAGTGTGTGTCTGCTATGTAACAAATATTACAAATATCTCTACAGCAACAATATTCCAAAATACGCAAATATATATTAAGAACTTTGTGTAAGGCCCACATCAGGTCTCACACGATACCTCTTGGGTTGCAGAAATTTGTTTCACAAATACAGTATGTTGCAGGCACACCCTCTCTCTCGTGACAATCTTATGTTGTTGCCATTTGTTTAATACGAATATTTTAGAAGATTGTAGCTAAATCAAGGTTTCCGAACAAAAGTTGGTTAATCATTCTAAAACGTGTCAAATTGAATTTTAAAAAATTAGTTTTTTTCCTTCCAATTTTTTTAATTGTTTTTAAACACGTTTTCGAACGTTTTAATGCGTTTTAAATAGAATCTATATTTTTGCTAAAAAGAGTTCTGGAACAAAAAATATTTGTTATATAACATTAATTTTTTTCAAGTTTAATAACTAACATGTTCTGGAACATTTTATATACAAAAGGTATTGAGTACTAGCTAATATAAAATATATGTAGAAGGAAGTAGACGGACGGAACCAGTGACAAAACTACGAGTTAATCTAGTAGGCCCTGGCTGTCTCCATCATGCTTATTAACTCCATGACGCCGCGTAAGCATAAATTCGTCCACAGGCTGCTCCTCGCGGCCTCCATGCGTAGTAATTATTGCATCTTGCTCGCTGATTAATTCTGAATGGCTAACTGCTTTATCGCAAACTTCACCCGAACTTGAGAGTCTGGGGCGGAACTTTCTCCGGGCCTCAATAAGTTAACCCCTTAGGTCCAAAATGGGATGAAATTTAAAAAGTATTTTTTTTTCTCTTCCGAGGTATAACTCCAGACCTGCATAGACATACCGCTTGGAAGCCCACAATATTACATTTGTTCTTCACATAGGATTCCTCAATATCAGTAAATTTAACCTAATATATTTTATTACATACAATTAAATTGCATTCCATTACAATACATTACATTACAGTACATTACAATTTATTTTAATTATAACACCTATTTTGATATTTATTATTTAACGTCACCGCTTATTTATGAACTTTATTGGATACTGATAAACATTTAATTTAATTAATTATGGCTTGAAACTATTTCATGTTTTATGTGTTTGGTAGAGCAATACCAATAGACCTACCGCATCTTCAGTCCTAACCTAGGCCTACATTGAAAATGGTGTTAATTAAACGTTGAAATATATTTGATTTTATAATTTATATTTAGTTTATCATATTAAATTGTTTAACCCATTGAACTAATAATAAACTACTAAATCATACATCAAATTAGTATGTATTTATTTACATTATTTGGGTTTTAGCGAGTAACTTAAATATTTCGTAACGTAATCATGGTTTTTACAATTTATATTTATTAT